>JADZMA010000803.1:0-29450 GCA_020796225.1 Arion vulgaris | reverse complement strand
ATTGGTTTTCTGTCCTGCTCCAGAATTGCCCGGTTTGGTCTAAGATAACATTTGCTGTCTTGACCAGTCAGTCTTTTAGTCTCCTCTCCCCCCTCCAGCGTTAAATGATCACTATTCACAACTAGTAACAAATATAAATACTCATTTCTTTGTAGGTTTAATTTGACTTCTGCTTTGCCTGTTAGTGCAGTATGAATACTATGAGAGATTTACTTTAGACGATGCTAACAATATGTTGCTTACATTGTGCTCACAGTTAGATTGATATTAGCTTTTATAATTATACAAAACTGCGAAATATCCAAAAACGAAGCATTGTAGTTTTATCAAGTAAAAGTAGACTAAATTGATCGACAGTTTTACTACAGTCTTTATAAATAATAATAATAATTCCTCTCATACCGTAATACGTTACATAAGGGCCTGCAAGCAATTTCTCCATACTGCTCTATCCTGGGCAACTCGCTCAATCTCCTCCATAAAACCGAGACTGATATTTCTTGTCCCTCTCAGAAAAGTTCGTTTCAGGGTCTCCTTAGGTTACAGTCCTTATGAGTTACACCTTATAGAGTTACACAAATAGTTTAGACACATTATGCGCTTATATTACTTTTAAAAAAATGAAATCCATAACTGGACTTAGGAGCTGTCTGATGAGAGTTGTCTTAGAGGGATTTACATGTTGATCTTGGTTAGACAGTTACTTGTGACTTGATTAGAGTATGGGAACACTAGGCTATCTTTTACTTACAGATAGTGACAATATATAGTCAGATAGGATGATATATACCTGGAGAAGAGAGCTGGAGGCTGATATTAAGAGGATAGGTTAAAACATGCAATGAATTGAAAGGTATGGCAGGAGAGAGGAAGGGCTGGATGAAGACCTGGATGCTCCGTTGGGAGTTGAAAGGTGAAGAGAGAGAATGATATAGCAATATATAATTATATATAGTGAGATAGAATGTAGTAACAAGTATATGTCAAAGATGACAGATCAAAACAGAAAGTATGGACTGACACAATTCACTGCCACCACATCTGCCTCAGCCTGCTCCTTATTCATGGGGGAACATAGGGCAAATATTGATCTCTACCGAACTCTATTCTGTGCTGTCTTATTGTTCTGTCCAGGAGACTTTAATAGTTCTTTGCCATGCAGTTTTTGTCTCTTTTCTTCTTCCTGTCAATCAAAGCAAGTTCTATCTGTTTATGTTGTTCGGATGTTTCTCAGGATATGTCCAATCCTTCTCACTTTATCTCCTTAATCTACAGTTGTATTAACCTCTGACCTATTTCCCTCCACAATTCAGTATTTGTCATCACATCTGGTTATCTGATACAGAATATGTTGTGTAGACATCTATTGGTGAATATATGCATCTTTGTTGTAATATTACTGGTTGCATGCCACCAGTGAAAAGTCAAAGAGCAGGCAGTACCTTACAATTGTGTTGAACAAAACTTAAAATCATTAGAGAAAAAGCTGTCAAGTTTCATACATTGGAGACAATTGAAAAGGACATGGCAATCGATCCCTATGCTCTTATCAAACAAAAGATACAGGATAATCTGTATCATATGCTAGTTAATTAGTATTTTGTGTATCAGTTGCTTGATAACCTCAGAGTGACACCTCAGAGAATAATAGTTATCACATTCTGGTTATCGCACTGCACTTAGAGCAGTTATGTATAACTACTTCTTCTCTTTCTTCTGTCAGTCATCACATTACAGTACCAATAATTTTAATGAACTATTTGATTCGCTTTAGATAGCATAGACGAAACGCTAATAACAAAGTACTATGTTTTACAAAAATGACAATCACAGCAACGTTTCAACCAACAAGGCCTTTATCAAACAAACGATACAACAGGAGTGATGAATTTCACAGCACACTACATATGGACTTTGACAAAGATGCCAAGAAAAATTCACTGGTCTAGTGAAACATACTAAAAAGAAAACTGCACAGACCTCTAGGTGAACTAGGTTTCGTCTTTGTCAAAGTCCATATGTAGTGTGCTGTGAAATTTGTCGTTCCTGTTGTATCATTTGCTTGATAAAAGCCTTTTGGTCAAAATGTTGCTGTGTATTGTCATTGTTTTGTATTTTATAAAACTGCAGTACTTTGTTATTATGTGTTTGCCATTCTCATAGTTTTACTGCAGTCTCCATATATATTGTTATTATTTAGATATCACATATAATTCTCATTTCTCTTTAGATAGCACATAGAAACAAGTTTGGTAGATTCAGTGTCTCGGTTGGCCACATTTTCTCCCAGCCTTCTGTGTAGAGTTTACATGCATAGAGAATGTGTTCTGCAGTCTCTGGGCTCAGTCCAAGTAGTGCCAAAGTTTGTCTCTTTAATCTCATGTTGTCTGTACATACAACTTCTAAATCTTTTGTGTCCTGTTCAGCTTCGGTGTATAATTAATTGTTCTTTGCGTGACATTTGGTGACAATGAACTTTGCTATCTACAGTTGGGTAATTTTTACTTTCACTATTTTTTCCTTTCGTTCACTTGAAACGTGAATATATAGTTTTCAATGAAGATAAAGGATATGCTTTATCTCAGTTATGCAAGCATGAATACCGATAGGTGCAGCAATACGGGAAAACCATAAAAGGAACCCCAGTAAATATATCAACCAGCACAGAACAGGAGTTGTTAGTCTAAACACACTGAAATACATGCTCGTGATGAGATCTGAGCAATTATGGACATGTCCGATGAAGATGATCCTCAAATGAACAATGAATATATGTTTTTTTCTTGTGTATACTTCACTGTCTTTTGTAGTTCACCTAGAGGTCTGTGCGGTTTTCTTTTTGGTATTGTTTCACTAGATCTCTGCATTTTTCTTTATTTTCCTTATTTTTTCTTTGATTAGTGACACACTATGGGTGATGTGATGAACATCATGCCAGCTACCTTTACTTGCCATTATTTCTCTATTACCCAGTTGAAACTGAATTTGCATGAGAGTTGCTTTAGTGGAAAATCCTACTCTGTTGTGTAATTTGACCCTGTACTGCTGCTACATAGCAAGAGCACTAACCGCTATACTATCATGACTCTCAGACTGAATATAAAGCAGCCATAAATTCTATATGAAGTTTGTCAGAACATGACATAACATTGACAGATTATGATCTATTACTACACAAGGTTAGACTTCAGAGGATCTCTGTGGCTAAATGGTTGCGCTTTGTCTTGCTGTACAAATGTCATGCGCTTGAACCTGACAGCATCGCTCTGTGTTAGTGCAATTTTTTCCAGAAATCCCTACGATTGTTGCTGGAGCTATGGAGTTCATGCTTTGTGCAATACTTTCGCAAGTGGCCTTGCCATTTCTGGCTGAGGGACAGAGCCATGGACTAAATCTCTGTGCAATGAAGTCAACCTTGGCTTTAGATCCCCCTTTAAGCCCTTTAGACTTCTAAACTGATCTATTATTTTCTGTATAAATAAACATGTCTTATGACTTTCGACAATTTAAATGCAGTTGTTGATCAATCACACTTTAAGATGAATAATTATAACAAATAGAACAAATATTCTATCTGCAGATCTGAGGTTAACCGAGCGCCATGAAGAAGCAAGAGACATGTGTGCAGGGAATCTCATCCATAAATGTTGCACTTGGTAATGCATCTGCTTCTTCACTAAACCCTAACTCAGCTTCAACCTCCACTGTTGTTTGGCATTCCAGTTCTACAAATACAGTAACAAATCCAGACACTGTCATCCTGCCAGCAGCAAGACATCAAAGAAGAAACTATGGGAATGAAACATTCAAAATCTGACCACTCTGGTCTAAGCCGCAAAGACAAGAACAAAGACAAAAACAAAGATAGCAAATCAGTGCTTGGTAAAAAGTTCATCAGCAAAAGTCAGGAAAACCTTAGCAGTCAGAGAATTGACAAACCACTAGCAACAGTTGTTGAGTCTCCCAAACATAGTGACAATGCTCCTTTAGCTAAGGCTGAAGCAGTCTCACATGGAGAAAATAAAGAAAATATCTCTCTAAGGAGAGGAGAGAAACTCTGTGTTTATCAAACCCAAACTAATAAAACCTAAAAGTCTGCAGCGAATATCACATAGTTCTAGTACACAGTCCATAGACAGAACAAGCCATAGTTCTTCCAGTCTGAAATCATCATCTTCCAAATCATCCAACAACATTGCTAGAAACGTGCACAGAGTACACAGAATATTTGTAAAGACAGATTAATGAAGAAAAGAACTTCAGCTCCAGCGATATTATGGCTACAATGCTGAACTTTTGGCCAATTTTGAGAAAGAAAAGAAGATTCTGGAAGTAAGAATATCAGAGCTAGCAAAAGTGGCAGAAAGCAGAAAGGGAGAGATTGAAAAACACAAATATGAAATTAAGAGATTAAAAGATCATTTATCATGTAGCAGGAGCAGGGAAGACATTGAACTGCTAAGAAACCAAAATAAACATCTTCTCGATAGACTACAAGAACTTGGGTTTCCAGCAGAACAGATTACAGACTCTGAGAAACTCTTACTGAAGATATCCTCTCCTGGCACTGCCCAGAGCCATGGTAGTAATTCTGATATCTGTTTGCAAACTAGTATGAGCTGTGACAGCTTGTCAACAGATGGAGGCCGAGTCAAGAGTAGTACTAACCCTATAACTATCCCTTCTGCTGGAAGTGCTGAGAAGACTTTGCTGATGGAGGCTGCATGTTCAGATTTCCATAGATCTACATCACTATCTGCCTCTGAACCAGGCATGTCACTGCCTGACTTCTGTGGAACACCAGATCACCCATCTGTACTCTCCCTAGACACCACCAACTGGGACAAACAGAGTAATAAGTCAGCCAACAGTGATGGTGCTATCAGCGAGGCCTCAGTTGCTTGTCTAACAGAAAGAATATTACAGATGGAAGAGACTAACTACTCAACAACAGAGGAACTGCAAGCAACTCTTCAGGTTTGATTTTTTCATGTTTTTATTTATTTCATTGATGATTACATTCTTTCAAAACATTTCAGTATTATGAATTTAATCTAACAATACTCAAATCTTCAACAGTTTTGGTTTTTTCAAAAGGTACATAGCATTGACTGCTAAAATAAAATGTGGAGGTGTTGAATGAAGCCAAGACACAGAGAAAACTTAATTGTCAATATAAGAAAGTATACCGTAAAATTGAGGAGTCAAAGAGTGAAAATATTAGATAGTCTGACTTTATGACACAGAAGAGCGTCAACATCCTAGTTGATAGCAAATACCAGGGAACAGATTTGTGGAGATCTATGATCGCCTACTCTAGCCAGCATGGCACCTGATGATGATGACATATCACTCCAGGCAGACATATAGGTACACAGTCATCCACAGTATATCTAACATGAGTGAAAGGAATATTCAATAAGGATGAACAGAACAGCATACAACTTGTGACAGTCACTCAGTTTATATTGAAGAAGAGCCACATGATCTCTGGGTCCATCGGGTATACACATATTATAGATGTATTAGTATCAACATAAAGCACAGTAAAAATAGAGGAGTAGGAGGGTACATAGAATACCCAGAGAATGTTAAAGATGTGATTAACATATTCTTCTTCTTCTTCTTTAATCTCCACTTGAAGCATACAGCATCCACACATTTCCGCAAACCAGATCTCTCTTGAGCAAGCCAACATAGCTCATTCCAGTTCATTCCCATCTCTTCTATTTCTTTGTCTACAGTTTACCTCCATGTCTTTATAAGTTTTATCCTACCCCTCTTGCATCCTGTATTCCATTTCAGAGCAGCATGTGGTGTTTGGTCTTCTGCATTCTTAATGAGGTCCTAACCCTTATCCCCCTTTTATTTCTTCGGATATTGTTAATGCCTATGCACCCAGGGGATCTCAGTATTAGGTATTCTTTGATCTCAACGAAATCTAAAGAATTCTTCAGACATCTTCAAAAAAAGCCCTCTAATGCGACTGTTTTGTACTAGTTTTTCATGTCTCTGATCCATAAGTGGACTAGGGACACATTTGATTTGTATATTATGAGTTTAGTCAGTATCCTGTAAGTTGATGATTTCCATATGCTGTCTAACGATTTGAATGTTTGCCATTACAACTCTTGCTTTGATTGCTTTTCCTACATTCGTCCCATCTATTGTTACATCGCTGCTTAAACATGTTACCTTCCACTTCTATCTTTCCTCCTCTGCCATAATCTCTTTTTTTCATCTATTCTAATTATTACCCTGATTTTATAAGTATTAATTTTTTACAGATTAAAGTACCAACAGGGGAAAATTTTGTCATAACTCTTCATCATCATCATCACGCCAATCTCTGCATTGAAGGTTGGCTGCAATGAATCTCCAGCATCCTCTGTCTTCCTTGGTGTTACCTCTGCCAGACTGTATCCTGTCCATTTCTTTAAATTTTCCTCCCACTTATCTCTCGGCTTCCTCTGCTGCCCTCAACTTTCCCTCTAGTAAAGATTTTATCAAGGTGTTATGCCTTTTTATGTGCCCAAAATACTTTACTTGTCTGAATTTTATTTCTCTTAATGGTTGTTTCTTCATGTCTAGTTTTCCTAAAACTTGTTTATTTGTCTGTTTCTCTGTCATAACTATGATACAGAAACCAGACAATCAAGGGTGGCAACTGAAAACTGTTCAACATTAAACTTGATTTATAATCTTTTTGTATTTTGACATTTGCAAATTCAGCATTCCAAGCACTTCAGTCAAGAAAATTGAGATAGTTGTCTGAACTGGGCAGAAACGCAAGATCGTCTTCTTGCAATGGATACCGCTCACAGTGAAATATAAACAATAAATGAACAGCAAACCGACTGGCCAAGGAAGGTGCTGCGGGAGAAGAGAAAAGTAACCGGATGTACCAGTTAACTATCACTTAAATCAATCAGAAAGTCACCAAAACTAATACAGGATGACACAATAATATGAGCAGATTAGAACAAGTTGTCATTTTGTGTGTCAGAACAGAACACAATTGACTTCGCAGCCACTTGTATAGAAAGTTCAAGATTGGCATTTCAGCCATGTTTACATGTGCACAGGCACCACAGACAGCAGAGCACATACTTTAAGACAGTCCCGAATGTGATATCAGAGGCAAACTCACTGACCTAGTAAAACAACACTGGGAAAGAAAACTTAACAGACCCCATGTCAGCTTTCAAAAGTCAAAATTTATACAAAAACACCATGATTATATAGACAATATTTCAAATGAATGAAGGGAAGGAAATATCTTCAGTAGATGTTGAAAAATATGTATACTAATAGTTCCTAGCTACCTTGTTAAACAAAAGAAACATTTTCCCCATCAACTGTGACTTTGTACAAACATCTGCATGTCCAGAACAGTAGAACCATGTGAGGTCATGGAGGTTGAAAGCATCTATTTGTATTAACCGTGTTAAATTGTTTTATTTGGACCATAAAAAGCATAGACTGGCAGTATGACAATGATTGAGCCTCAGAGAGCGCCATTTGGGCTTTTTTTCATTAACAGAAATGAATTGGTATGTCTTCTTTAACACATTTCAACAGAATTCAAACTGCATACAGATTATGTCAACATATTATAACTACTTTGATACTAAACATCATCAGTACATATCATTTATTTGTTAAGTATCTAGAAGGACTTTATTTGCAGTTAGGGACTTTATTAATGGAAACACGTAAAAAGCAAAGTACTGTCATTTTACAAAAAACAATAACAATACACAGCAACGTTTCGATCAAAGGTCTTTATCGCTAAAGGATATAAGAGAGGTGAAGAATTTCACCTCTGCACAACACACAACATGTATCAAAAATAAGTTCCTAACGGCTCTCTACATAGTTACTTAGTTTTACATTGCTACATAATTTTTTCTGCAGTCTTCCCCTATATCGATAAGGACTTTATTAGCACCTAGAAAGACTTAGTATCTATAATGACTTTTTTTGTATCTAAGACTTTATTAGATATATATCATAGAAAGGAAAACTGACAGAGGCCTTGAAATAAAGACAGGGGGACAGTGCTGCCTTCTATCACCTTTCCTTTTCCTGCTGACTATTAACTGGATAAGGAGATCAACAATGGCCAGGGGGACAAATGAATAGAGTGGACCATGAAGCATCAATTGGGGGATTTTGATTTTACAGATGATTTAGCACTCCCCTCCACAGCCATCAACAGATGCAAGAAAGAAGCAACTAAACTAGAAACAATCCACAACAACTGTTTCTGACTTATGTGGAAAAAACCAAAGATCTTGAGATTAATTGCTTATTCTAGAGACCTGATCATATTGAGGGGATACCATTAAAAGAGGTGGACACATTTAAATATCTGGGAAGTGTTATCAACATTCAAGGTGGCACATATGAAAATGTTAGGACTAGAATACAAAAGACAAGATCAGCATTTGCCATTCTGAAGAACATAGGGAGTTCAAGAATGATCAGGAATAAAACTAAGATAATGATATTTAACTCAAATGTCAAGGCTGTCCTTCATATGGAGCGGAGACATGGAGAACATCTAAGGGGAACACAAAAGTTGCAGACATTCATCAATAGATGCCGCGCAGATACTTCACCCACTGTGGCAGGACAGGACCTCAAAAAGGAACTGTAGTATAAAGCGAACAACGCCAAGTGGAACAACAGAAAAGGGGATAGAAGGGCGATGGATAGGAAAACACTGAGATCCCCAAACAGCATCACCAGACAAATGAAACCCCAGGTTAAGGGAAGAACACCGGGAGATGGAGTTGGAGACAGATGAAAAAAAATGGGAAGATATTAGAGAGATCTGGAAAAGATGGCCTTGGATAGGAGAGCTTAGAAACCTTGGTTGCAGATCTATGCCTCCCTAGAGGTGAAGGGTGAAGAAGAAGAAGAAGAAAGACTTCATTAGGATCTAGAAGGACTGTATTGGGCATCTAAAAACCTTATTAATGTCTTGAAGGACTTTATTTATTTGGAAGGACTTCATTATACATTGATTCTTGTCTTGGGTACATTCATATGTACTGCTCTCTTAGGAACTCGGTGACCTACAAGATGCTGTGAATGAGCTAACAGAAGACAACACAAAACTGACTGATGAGAAAGCTGTCCTTTTAGAGTCTTTGTGTACACAGACAGAGAAACTGGAAAATGCCAGGATTCAGGTGAGTCATCATCATATCAAGTAGTTTGTCCTTTCTGGAACTTGATTCACATGACAGTAGTTCTTAGAACCTCTCTATTCTGTACAAGTTGACCGGCTTCAGCAGCAGTCATTCTCAGATCATCAATGACATCCTGCACCCATCGTCTTTTAGGTCTTCTTCTCATTCTCCTTCCAGGCACCTTTCCCCTCCAAATTACCTTCTCAGGCACTCACATCGTTAGTCGTGTCAGAAATTTTTAAATTTTTCCCTAGATTTTATGTCTTTAATAGCAATTTCTAAATATCAAGTTGTTGCAGAATAGAAGCATTTGTTTTTTTCTGTGTCCATTATATTCTTAGTATTCTTCTGTAGCATTTGCATTCAAACGCATTAATGATCTTCTCCGGCTCTTTGTCTAAGGTCCTTAGCAAAAACCATAGTTGCCAAGTGAAAAACGTGAGCTCTTAAATAATGATTTGTTCTTATGTCAGTTCCTTCCATAGGTTAGTTAGTTCTTTTAGTTTTTGCAAAGCAATGCTCCCCTTTTTTTAATTTCTTTTACAGCATTCCGTCATTTGATGGGAATACTGATAAATTACTAAAACCATTTACAAATTAACCATTTTATTTCAAGTTTTCAAATATATTTGCTTTAGTTTAGATGTAGTGATCTTGTGTTGCATTTTGTGTGTGCTTGTTGGCACTTTTTAAGCTGTTATTCATTTCGTATGGCTGTTCTTGATGCTGCGCTCCATCTTTCTGGGTCTTCCTCTTGCTTACTCATTATACTTTTCTGTGTGGCTCAAGTGGTAGAAATACCAAGGCATTCTTGTCAGGTGTCCAAACCATTTAATCTGTTGTTATTTTATGAATTGAATGATGGTTTCACATCTAGTCTTCTTCCGATTTCTTCATTTCTAATTTTGTCTCTTATTGTCACACATGCAGCTCTTCTAAGACACCTCATCTCTGTTGTTGTGATTTTCCACTCATTAGCTGCTGTTATTGGCCATGTTTGGACACTGGTAACATAGTGTTGGCCAGAAAATCGTTCTCTATGAGATTTGCTTTTGTTGTTAGGGTATCTCTTAGTGTGACAAGTGGTGTTAACTGTCCCAGTACTGGACAAAAGTAACAGTCTTGGATTATGACTGTTCTCAACCTTATATTCTCATGAAATGCCAGAAGTAATAATGATTGTCTCATTCTATCATCAATTTTGGGCTTCCTCCGTACATTAATAATATATAATGTTGTGAATCTGAATGTTGTTAACAGAAACCAGAGTGGACAACCAATTCCATCATCTACCTGGGGAAAGACAATAGATTCTCAGTTCAAAGGTGCATTGTTTTCTTCACAAGTCCTGTACCACAGGTAGATACAGTTGGAAAATTCCCTTCATTGAGATGTGACTATGAAGGCATTTCTCAACTTCTTCAATACTTTAAAGAACATACTAGTAATAATTCAATTAAAATGATGCTATTACAACTTGAAGCACTAAAACTTGTATAATAATATCATCATTTACTTTGCAGCTAGAGCAACTGAAGTGCTTGCTTATCTCAGGAGATCTCCCAGACAAGTCAGACAGAGATGGTCATCTCCTTGGTCTCCTCAAATCTGCCCAGGAGGAGAGAGAAGAATTGATGAGAAAACAGAATGAATGGTCTAATGCCTTGCAGTGCTTGGAGGCAGAATATAAGGAAGCTCATGAAGCTGAGGAGGCAGTGAGGGAGAAATATTGGTTAGTATATGTGTAGATGAATAGGGACTATTAAAGTATATATCTTTGTCAACGTCTGTGTCTTAGCAGTAGTTAGCTCAATCACAACCCAAGAGTACCTGATTCAAACTTTATGGAGGGATGTTTGCAATCAAATTTCCAGTGGATTTTTACCAACTGTAGAAATTGATCTCACTGTTCAGGAAGCAATGGCAAGCTACTGAACGTTTAAGTGGTACCTAGAAAACCAGCGACTCATTGACTGTGGTTGATGGTGGCTAGTAAAGGATATGTTAGATTTACATCTATTTGCAAAAGAACCAGTGAGATGGATAGATCACAGAAACATTTTTAGTAAGGAAAATGCACTCACTTTTTGTATACATATTGTTTGTGTTGCTCCAAGGACTTCACAGAAACGATAAACACAGGACAGATATGTTTACATCAGCAGTACTGACAGGACCAGTCAATCAGCTGTACTTTGCATGTCTCAGTTTGGGATGAGATAGAACAAGTTGTTTGCATCTTCACACAAAATTAGGAGCTTTCAACTCATTAGGTCGGAGTACACAATCAGCAATCCTTGACATAATCTGCCATGGTGTAGTAGTGTTGCAGTCTGTAAAACGCCACCAAGAGAGGAGGAGCAATGTCTGGATCTGGAACAGCGCCAGCTCACGGATTTTGACGTGAATTTAAGCTTAAATTTATTGTGCCTATGGCCGACTGTGCTCAATTGAAAGCTTAAATATTGAGCCTATGTCCCTCCGGAGAACAATCCCTGAAGAGAAAATGGTTAACCCAATTCCAAATCAACAGAGACTAAAAGAGAGAAGAGTCCGAGGACAGTATGCAGATTAAATATGTCACCTGATTGTTGGGACTATTGAAAATTTACAAATTTGTGTACCCTCCACCACCTAAAAGTATTTATTGTTTTAAAAATTTTTTAAAAATTTTATTTTTCAGTTTGAATATCTTTATTCCACTCTGGGACATTATCTTTATTCACTCTACAGAGCATTTGCACTCTGGACATTATTTATTTATCTCTGACTATCTTTAGTGCACTCTGGACATTATCATGCACTCTGACATTATCTTTATTGCACTCGACATATACTTTATTGCACTTAGAATTAAAACTTATTGCATCTGGACATTATCTTTATTGCACTCTGGACATTATCTTTATTGCACTCTGGACATTATCTTTATTGCACTCTGGACATTATCTTTATTGCACTCTGGACATTATCTTGTACTCCGACATTATCTTTATTGCCTCGACATTATCTTTTGCACTCTTGGACATTATTGCACTCTGGACATTATCTTTATTGCACTCTGGACATTATTGCACTCTGGACATTACTCTTTATTGCACCTGGACATTATCTTTATTGCACTCTGGACATTATTGCACTCCGGACATTATCTTTATTGCACTCCGGACGTGTCAATGTAATCCGATCTCCTTCACAATATCTCCAACAGAGACTAATCGCATGTTATTATGATGTTGGTTGATGAGCCTACTCATCGCCAGTTGTTCTATTCATTTCTGCCACCCAGTCTTCAATCCAAACTCTTGCAATCCAGTAATTGATGTGGATTGGTTTGAATGAAAATCCTCTTTGTGGGCCACACTCTATGAGAATGTTCAGAATGTCAGCTCAATCCATTGAATGGCCCCCTGATGTGGTGACAGAGTCAGCCAGCATGTCTGATCTCTCATGGCCATCGACACCCATGTGCCCCGGAATGAAGATGGATGTAATTCTGCAACTATGGGACATGAGTGGGAAATAGTTATGGTGACATCAAGTCTCCAAAGTCTTTTATAGATTGATTGTCCTGGACAAACAGGTTTGCACAATTAAAATTTACATTTTCTGAAACTGAAATAATTCACATTTTCTGGTTTCAAAAGCACCTTTAGTGGACATATTTAATTTGTATAGAGTGTGATACTGATGTCTCTCTGACAGGGCCTATGTTCATGACATCATGGAACATCACAGTGAGAGAACAGTAATGTAGGGCATGGTTCTGGAATGACAAGGCAGGGGATGACTAAGATGACTGCAACAACATGATATTAAAGAAATATTGAACATGATGTTGTAGGAGGCTTGATAAAGAGCAGGAGTTTTTCAGCTGGACTGATGAAGCGTTACATTCTACATAGGACATGTTAATATTTCATGAGACTGAAGAATTTGTATATGTCCCTGCAAGGGATAAATAAGATGACTATAAACTGTAAGCTACAGGAACTATCAGCATGCATATCCTTTGCTATCTACTGAAGGAGATTGAGTACATTATGAGTTTGCTTACATAAGTTATGTTTACCAACTAAAGATAACTTTGACAATCTATAACAATCTGTAGCTAACTTACTGATCTGTGGATTGAATTTTCTTTCAGTCTTCTGAAAGATGCCAATTCATTACGAAAGGCAAGAGAGAGATGCATTAGAGAACAGCTTTCAGATATGAAAGATCTCAGACACAGAACAGATTGAAGTCACTAGGCTCAAGACATTATTGGAAAATGAAAAGAGCAAAGTGAGAAGATAAATCTAGTGAGATAGAGGAAGTGGTGGGATAAATAATGGGGAGTAGGTTGGTGAATAGATAAATCTAGTGAGATATAGGAAGTGAGTGGATAAATAATGGGGAGTAGGTTGGTGAAGTGATAAATATAGCAAGATCTAAATAATGATAAATATAAGGTTGAGGAAGTGGAAGAACAAATCTAGTATAGAAAGATAAGAAAGTGGAATATATAAATCTAGCCAAGAGATACAAAAAAGTGGAATATAATAAATCTAGCCTAGCGAGATAAAAAAGTGGAATATAATAAATCTACCAGAGATAAAGAAAGTGGAATATAATAAATTCAGCCAGAGAAAAAGAAAGTGGAATATAATAAATCTAGTAAACAGATAAAGAAAGTGGGAAAATATAAAACTAGCCTAGGAATAAAAAGGAATATAATAAATCAGCCTAAAAAGATAAAAAAGTGGAATATAATAAAACGCCTACAGAAAAGAAAGGGAATATAATAAATCTAGTAAAAATAAAAAAGTGGAATATAAAAACTACCAGGAGATAAAGAAATGGTTTAAATTATGAAAGGGATAAAAGGGAAAAATTTAAATCTAGAGATGAAGAAAGTGATCAGAACAAACACAACAAAGTCAGATATATTGCAAAATATTGCAGCTCAACTGCTGTAAACTACAGATTGCATACTTAACCTGGCATAGAACGCAGTTTCCCCAAAAATATTTAGTGGTAAAGACTACCTAAAAAAGATCGAAAACAAAAAAAAATTTAATATTTTTAAAAATTTCTTTTAATTTGAATAAAGATAATGAATCAATCATAGTATGTACCGGGGGCTCAAATTCAGACATTGATTATAGAAATTATGTTTAAAATTTATTTGACCAAAAAGGAAGTTTAACAACAATTTATATGTTTTTGGGACCCCATTTCAGGTTAAAACAGTGGTCCGGCATAAAATAGCAAATGGAATGGGATATGGTCAATATAATTTTCCTTTCATGATTTTTAGAATTTTGGGAACCCTAGTTGTTTGGGTTTCCCTTTTGGTTTTTAAAAGAGTCTGAAAGGTATAGAAGGGAAAAAGTTAGATAATCAGTTCAGACCCAAAAAACCCCAATTGCGATTCAAAAGAGAATTGTAATGAGGCATAAAAATATCTGGCAAAAATTCCCATTAAACTGACCTTTTTAACGTTTTTGACGAAAGGCATCAACAAATTCTTCCTCAATCTGTCTGGGGCCTTTTTGGGCCATTCCAGGTCTCTTTTTTTTTCACAGTTATCTCTAAGTCCCCCTCCCCCCTTTTTTTGCTAAAGGTTTCCTTTTTTAAAGCCACATGTGGATTTGGCCCTGCATTGTTAATGTTCTTCCGATCATTTCCCACTCCAAACATTTGACTTCCAAATTATTGTTGATGCCGCTGGTGATGCATTACCAACTGACCAATGAAGTCTTTTTTTCCCCCGTCCGGGTTTTTGATTAGCAGGGGCAGTCAGCCCGGGACTGTTTTAAGCACGGGAACAGCAAGACAGGAAAAAGACAAGGCCAAAAAAAGGGTTTAATTTGATGGAGTTCTACCCCTTGTCTCACTGTGAGGTAAACAGACAAAAGGAATGTCTCTCCAGCAAGGAACAAGAACTTTGGATAGTATGTTCGGGAAATGGCTTTATAATGTTGATTTTTAAAAATAAATAATGACAATAAAAATTCCAAACTTTTTAGTGCAAGAACTTTGATATACAAAACCCAAATTTTTTTGAGAAAGGATACTCACACTTGAAAAAAACGGGTTTTAAAAGTGAAGTTTTTAAACTAAAAAACTTTTTTGGAAAAATCCACAAAATTGTTAAAGGGAAAAAATTCTCAATTAAAAATCTAGATTCTAAGTGTAAAATTTTCCCCAATTTGACAAAATCTAGAAATTTAGTGTAAAATTTCACATTGACAAAATCTAGATTACTATATTGTAAAATTCTCACACTTGACAAAATCTGGGATTACTATAGTGAAGAATTTAATTGACAAAATCTAGATTACTAAGTGAAGAATTAATTGACAAAAATTTCTAAAAAAATTTTAAAAAAACCTTTACATATTTATAATTTAATTACAAAATCTAGATTATAAAATGTAAGAATTTAAATTTGAAAAAAATCTAAAATTACAATTTAAAAATTTAAATTTGACAAAATCTGGGATTGCTAAGTGTTAGAATTTCAATTTGCCCAAATAAAAAGGATTATAATGAAATTTTCCGCAAACTTGTTAGACAAAAAAATTTTCCCTGATTTATTGTAGAAGAGTTTAAGTCGGGTTTTTACCCTAACTATTTGACTGCAACTGTAGTTTTGAACACTCACCCAACTATACTTTATTAATACTGAATAACATGATATTTCTAAAATGTTGTTTATCTTTTTTCTAATAATAGAATAATGGATTTTATCATTACTTGTGTAAATTTTAGGGGTTTATTATTTTGGGAATTATTCTATTTTTAATATTCAACTGACATTCTTAAGATTAAAAGAGTCTTTAAAAGAGGTTTCAGGGTTTTAATCCCCCACTGCCCAGATTGAGAGATAGGGTTTCAATTGGTGCAGCCCGGATGAAGAAAAAAAAGAAGATTTGGCCCTAAAATAATGACATGCCAAAAGAAAGAGATTGATTAATCAACACAACAGGCGTTTTGGGACGCGGGAAATTTTGAGGCAGAGTTTGGGAGCACCCAAGGGTGTGCCGGAGGTGGGATGATACCCGAAACTGATATTCTTTTGAATTCTATGGACATTTTTTTTCTGCTTTTATTCTAAGTTTTTTTTTTTCTGAATTTTATTAAAGGGGGATGCAAACGTATTTAACATTTTTTTTAAATTTAATCCCAAGTTCCCCGAAAAAATCAAAAACCCAGATGTCTGATCTGCAGTTTAGACTTGGAAACGGGGGAGAAAAGGGGAGGGAGGGGGATAGAAAAATTTTTAGAAAACATGCAGATTGGGGGAGTCTGACTGTAAGGTAAAAACAGCAAGTTTTTAGGGGACTGTCCAAAAATATATAGGCTGTGTTTTGTTTTTTTTAAAAATACCCTCCAAAACGATTTGAGGTGAAAAGCTACATTTGAGAAGACATATAAATTTTAAATAATAAAAAATGCCCTTTGGAGAGGACAGAGCCTTTGGGAGAAACCCGGAATAAATCAATTTTGATTTTATAAAAAAGACATCACATCATTTGGGCAGACCAATAGGCTGTCTTCCCCAAAGATGTCAGGGGGTAGGGCATTGATGGTTTTTGTGGCCCTGGTTAAACGCGCCTTCTGTCCTCAAGCATCCAGTGCGCTTTGAATGAGAATTCCAAACCCCCTAAATGCGGGATCACCCAAATGTAAATTTTAGTCCCGAACCAACAGGTTCCCAAGAGGCCAAAGATCCACCTTATCCCCCCTCAACTCCCCAACAATCGAGCTTTGATGAAGCATGTCTGCTTTTTTTACATCCCGTTTTTCCCCAGGACAAAAAACCACAGAGTCTTTGGGGGTTGGAGACCTAAGATGACATCCAATACCAACCTTCCTTTCCCGGACTTCAAGCACACAGAGTCAGAAACAAAATCCCGTAAACAGAGTCAATGAAAGGAAACAGAAAGACTTCACCCTCTGCTTAGTTCTTCTTCTTTTTTTAGGGGTTTTTTTAGCCCAATCTTAATCACTTTGAATGTTTGATTTTTGCCAAGAAGGGATACGTGAATTTGGGTTTTGGGAGGCCCCTAAACACACAGATTTTACACGCTAGGACATGCATCCATTTCAGCCAAACCCCTTAGTGGCCACCGGTGGGGTCGTGGTTCTATTTTTTAACCCCCCAAAATTGGGGCCCCGAACCACGGGGTGGGTAGTTTCCGTATGCTCTATTTTCCTTGTAAAACCCTTTACCATGCGAGCAGCAAGAAACACCAGCATGACTTCCCCCCAATGCCAGACCCATCAGTCTTTAGACCCTTTTTTTTAGTTAATGTAATTGTTATTTATTCAGGGCCATTATATAATGTTATTTGTAGTTGAAATATTAAAAAATTTTAAATGAAAAAAATTAAAAGGTTAGTATCTTTTTTTGTTTTGATATTGCAATGAGTTACTGTAAGAAAGCTTTTTATTTAATATACATTAGAAAGTTTTATTTCCCATATTTTGAATATTTTAAAGTCCAAATCAAAAAAAATTGAGAGAAGAAAGATTAGGTATTTTGTTGTCATTTTGGGATTTAGAAAGGACAAGATTGGGATCAAATTTATTCAGAATAAATAATGATTTCAGAAAATTTCATGCAGAAATAAATCATGGAGAAACCCTGTCAATGTTTTGCCCCTAGGATATTCAACTCACCCAATGTCACATTAGTAATATATTTGCTGTTAAATATAATTTTTATTATAATTTTTATGAATTAGAGTCCCGTGTACCCGGGCCCTTTGCAAGGGGAAAAAAGAATGAAACCAAACCTACAACGAGTCTTAAGAGGCTCCCCCAGGAAGCTACCCTGAAATAAAGCACCAGAAATCGGATGTTTGCCTACCAGGGGTAAACGGGGACACCAAATGTTTTAGGCTAAGATCACAAAAATTCAAAGAGTGGAAAATTGGCGAAGGGAGATTTTTAGAATCCAAGACCCTTGTTGATATTCCATCCCAGGGTTTTCCCCTTTTGGGGATTTGCAAATTTTTAAAAAAGATAACAAAAAACATTGTTATACTTTAGACAAAGGGGGAAAAAAAGAACTTGACTTCAAACTGCAAGAGGTGCAGGGGTGGGGGGTACCAGACACAGAAAAAAATTTTGGAGGCAGAGACAAGAGGTACAAAATACCCTAAGCTGATCTTTAACTTTTATTATTATCATGACTTTTTTTAAGTCGGGAGTCTTCATAACAAGAATTTATTATTTAGTTATTTCTTTTGTTGTGTTTCATATTATTTTCATGTTATAATTCTGTATCTATATGTATTATAATTTTGGGGTTATTTCACAAGTTTTTTAATCTTCTATCTCATCTAATTGTTACATCAATTTATACCAATTTTCTTCAATCACAGACAATAACAAGGGAGTCTTCCAAACCCAATTTTGGGACATTGGAATATGCAAATTTACATTCAATACCAAATATTGGGATCAAGGTTTTATTTATATGTAAATGACAATTTAAAATGTGACATTTCCCAAATTTTTAGATTTCCCACCATTGTCTTCTTCCTTAGGTTAATGGGAATAGGGAAACTGTTCTGCAGTTAACCTTTAGTGGGTTTTTGTTGTTGGTTTGTCAGGATCAGGTTGTTATAACCCATGCAGACCTGACTGATGCCAGGGGAGCAGAGGAAAAATTTTTAACCAGTGAGCACAAGAACCCAGCATTCATATCCTGCAACATCTGCTGAAGCTAACCCCATTGATTTATAAGTGCCATGGTTTTTCAGAACCAAAAACAACCTTATGCAAAACCCTTTTTATTTGCTACCAACTTATGCAGCATTGTTTATGATAAGGGAAAATTTTTTTATCTTATTAAAGGGGGGTTTTTTAAACATTTTTTGGCTTGTATACCAGTCCAAGATTGAGAGAGAGGGGAAACACTTTTACAGCCAAAAAGAACGAATCCCAAAATGAAAAAAGATTGATTAATCATACTGAATAATATTGGGCTGCTGGATGCTGTGAATGTTGGGGCAGAGATGAGACATATGGACATGTTAAGAATGTATGATAATAACTTTTACGATAAAGGGGGGTCAGAATCAGCATGGGAAATTTGATTTTTTTAAGCTTTTTTATAAAAAAAGCAGGGGGGCTGACTGTTACCCCTTTTCGATCATTTTTTCATTTATTTATTCACTACCAAATTTGGAGATGTTTAAACATATTAAAGTAAATAGGGGAAAGGGTTGAAAAAATAAGAAGAAACAATGAAAAAATGTGGCCACCAGAAAATACAAAAATTAAAATATTGAGATTGATTTTCCCAGTGGCTACTTATGGTTGTAATCATGGACTTTACACTTAAAACAAAATCCAGTCCTCAAACTAAATGTAAAAAAAAAATCCACAAACATGGACAGAAAAAAGAAAGACCCTAAAAAAAAATTTTAAAGAGAATTGTGAAAACAACAACTATAAAGAAAATTAAAATTTTTGGTCACACGGACATGGCCTGAAAAAAAAATTTAGAGGGGGGGTCCCAGGGCGAGAAGCAAAAAAGAAGAGGTAAAGTTTAAAAAAAAACCATGAACATGACCATAAAGGGGGAAACTGGCAAGAGACAGTGAATTTCAGATGTGTGAAAGAGAGCAACGCATAAAGGATACAACCTTTTATGGGTGATGATGGTGGGTGGATATTTTATGACATCCACAGAGAGCCAAAGAGCTGTTGCTGTGTTAGTAAAAAAGGGTTTGGGCCCAGGACCCAATTTTTCAGGGGGAATATTTTCTGACAGTGGGGGGTATTGTTTTTATCATAACACACCCGACCCCCCCTTTTGGGGATCCTTTACCATGAGGGTGAGGACCCAAGAGCCAAAAATCATCAGGTGCTGTTTCCACTTTCAGTAAACTTTGAAGAGACCCCCAAGAGAGGTTTTAGATCAACCCAAACCAAGGGGACAGAGAAAATGAAAAAAAGACAGTTAACGGATCAAAGAAAAAAATGAATCTAAAACTTTTTTCAAAATCTCCCGATATGGGAAAAATGTCTTTTTTGCTTCTTTCCCAAGTTTTTTTTATCAAGAGATTCCCGCAGAATTCCCCTCACAGCGTTGAAAACTCTCGGTTCAGCAAGCTCCAGTCTCTTCCAATTCATGTTCTTTGGTTTTTGATGTCCCGCCGCCTTGCCCCCCCCCTGCCTTTACAACAGGAACCAGCTTTCCATCACTGTTTCTCCAAACCACTTTTCCAATGACCCAAAAAATTTATTTTTGGGGCATGATGTTGTTTATGAGCCAATGCTCCAATATATGTGAGTCTTTTTTCTTTTTTTTTTTTTTATGGGTGTATAAGAATTTTGTGTAACCTTATTTAGAATGTTTTTTTTTAATTTTAAAGCCAGGGGTCCATGTCTGCAACCACAGAGCCACAAAGGGAAAGGACATGCCTGAAGTCTTTAACTTTGTTCTTTTTTTTGTAGACAAGTTTCTTCATACTGACCACCCTCTGGGTAACCATGGTATTTTATCTAACTTTTTGTAAGTCTTATTGAATAAGACCAAGAAAAGTAGAATATATTAATTTTTAAATTTAAAAATTTTTAAACATATTGATGTCTGTAGGAAGAGGTAGGGGCTTTATCACAACCCAAGCATACCTGGTTCAACCTCCGCGCAGGAGTTTTAAAAAATTGGGGGATTTTAAATAAAAAAAGACCCACCTCAGAAAGGAAATTACTAAATATAGGTGGAAATTTTAAAAAACAACACATTAACTGGTAACGCCTGTAAAGGGTATGCAATTATTTTCATTGAATATATTAAAGCAATTTGGACAATTTGTTGTTTGACAAAAACAGAGCTCATAAATGTTGGGTAATACTTTTCATGACTTATTGGGCTTATTCCTCTCGCCCTTGGAAATAGGAATCCAGTTTTCCCACTTTTTCCGCCCCTGGCTGTTTCGAGGTTTTTGGGCAGTTAGACTTTAGTTCCCCAAAAAGATTCATCCCAGGTCTGGGGACCCTTATTTTTTTTCTTTTTGTTTTTTTAACCAGTTTTAATACTCTTTGTGATATATTTGATGTGATATATTTGATTTTTTCCCAGGAAAATGATAAGTGAATTGGTTTTAGGCCCTAAAATCATAAAACTTCTAAATTTAAACGCATCCATTTAAACCCAACCCGGTCTGTTTTGGATCCCCTGTTTTGTTTTCCCCTTTGGGCCCCCCCCGGGTTTTTGTAACATGAAAGGGGTTTAGGGATGCCCAACCCATCACCATTTTCAATTTCTAATAAGTTTTGTTTTTAAACAGCTCCAAAATGAGTTGAGTCGAGGAGGGGAAAAATTTTAAAAAAAATCTAAAACTGCTGTTGCATTAAATAATTTTAGCCCAAAGACGAGGAAAATGGAAAGTTGACTTTTTAAATGGACATCTAGGATCAGTTGTTGTCCATGCAAGGAGACATAGAAGACTTTTCAAGAGAACAGAGTTTTTAAAGCAAACAAAAGGATTCGACATCTAAAACCTTCTATATTTACTAATGCAGAACCCAAGGGGGAAAAGGAGGCTATTCTATTATGTATCTTCTCTATTCCCATGTTTTTCAATGCCTTTCTGTTTTATGTTTTTTACGCTATCAATATTCTTTTCGTTTTCAGTTTTGTTTGATCAATATTCTTTTCTGTTTCTTATTTTTGTTCGTTTTATCAATATTTTTTTTTCTGTTTTCAATTTTTTTTACGCTTTTTCAATATTCTTTCGTTTTTATGTTTTTTTTACCTATCAATTTTGTTCTAAAGCAATTGATTGAGGGGAGGGGGGGGGCACCAAAGATAACGGGTAATTTTTTTGGATGACAGAAAATAATAAAACAAAATAAACCAGAAACCAAAAGAAGATTGATGATATTGTTTCGAAAATGGAGGGGGGTCCCCCGGAACTAAGTAATGGGGTATAGGGAACAGCAATAGGGGCTATGGTTTTATCAACTACAGAGCACAGGCCCAAAAGTAGCAGCAGAAATGTTTTAGAAAATACAAAAAAATGGGTATTTTTATGATGCCATAATATGCCCAAAAATGAAGAAGATAATAAATACAGGGGTCAAAAACATTCCCCCACCAAATAGGCAAAAAAGAATATGTGAAATATCCCCTTGGAATACCTGGTCATGACATATTAGAAAGAATGGCAGGTACCACAGACAGACACCAGAGGACAAGAGGGAAACTTTTTTTTTTTCCCCAACCTGATCCTTGGGGCCCGGGGGGGAAAATTTTAAAATTTCAAGGGGGAAGCAAAAGCAAAAAAAAATGCTAGAAAAAAAAGAGGCAGAGATCACTGGGGTCAACAAAAAGAGCCATACCCAATCAATAGAGAAGAACAGGGTCACTTTGGGTTTTGCCCCGGGGAAAATAGGCTGAGGACCACTGTTTAATAAATATAAGATATATGACATATGCAAATGAGCACCAGCAAGTTGGGCAGAGACGACATCTTTTAAGAGTGTCCAACGAAACGATCAGAACAATCCACATGATGAGCCCATGTCAGTCCGACAATCATGGGAAAATTTAAGACTCAGTTGACCAATTTTGAAGCCACGTCAATGTTTAAAAAAAGTTAAGAAGTATGCTTCTGTATAAAAAAAAATTTTCTCTGGAGAACTTTATTTTTTTATATGGTACCTTTAAACCCCATGACTCAACTCTCATTCCCATGTTTAGTACTTTCTTTTTTATGCTCTATATTTTATATGTTAAATGTATATTAAATTTATTTTATTTTTTTTTTGCCCTTTTTTTTCCATTCTAGTTTTTCTATTTATTTCTATTTGTTTTGGTCACAATTTGCATCCATTTTTGACCGTTTTAATATCTTTTTTTAAAAATCATATGTAGTTTCTGTAAATTACATTTTTGTATCCTTTTTGAAATGTTGGCCCTTTTCAAAAAGTTTTTTTGTATTGTTTTTTTTTTATTTGTAAAACTACAGATTTGTTATTACAGTTTTCCCTTCTCATAATTTTTCTGCAGTCTCCCTCTATATTGAAAACAAATGTAAACAAATTTTAAAAAATTTTTTTGGTGATGGATCTATCAAAAGTTTGGGCGATAAAGGAAAAGATTACGGGTTGATTTCACATTGCACTGGGGTTTTTCCCCATATGGCTTGATCCCCTATTTAGAAATAGCGACACCTGCCAAGAGTATTGACAAAGCACAAACTCCGAGCCCCAACAATCCAGAGATCTCGGAAAAATTCACCAGCAAAAACGCTAAGGTCCAGATTGAAAACCCGACCTCGAACGCATGGCAATGGGAAACACTTAGCCACAAAACCCCCAAAAAAATTTTTGTTTCAATCAAAAGAAAACTATCTTTTTTAGTGTGAAGGGGGAAATTTTTTGCATTATTTTGTAGAAAGGGGAATTTATTGATCATTTTTATGGTTAATTTTTGTGCAACCCGCCCAGTTCTATGATTAAAACCCTATTTTTTATAAAGTGACTGTTATTTGATTATTTCAAACAATTTTTTTTTCTATACTACCAGGGTTTTAACAACTAGGATAGAACTGTCTGCTTTAAGGAAAACAACGGATCATCGAGCAGAGCATTCAAATTTTTTTCTATTTAGGAAAATTTTAAACTGTGTTCTTCCATCCACTGCCTTCTGAGCTCGAAAGTTCAGCTTATCCCACAAACACTTATCTTGAAAGAACTGGTGAAAGCTCCAAATCACCTCTGCCTGAGCCAGACATTCCAGATCACCACAAAGAGTTATCTTGAGAAAACTAGCCTCAAACAAAATCTATAGAAAATCCCCAAAACATGTTAAGGTGGGTCCATTGAGGAGGGATTCAGTCCCGGGACCAGGAAAAAAGATAAGTCGGGAAATGATTTGAACTTTTTTCTGGAAAAAGGGGGCCCAGATCTCATCCATTCTCAAGGGAAAAAATACACCCCGAAGAGGGAGGAATTGTGTGACTGTAATCTTCGTTTTTAAAATATTTTTCCCTTCTTCTATTTTTTAAAAAACACTTCAAACTTAAAAATTTTTGTACATAGTCGGGTATATGATTGCAACTGTGTCTCTTTCTCTGATATCAAGACTGAAACTTTTTCTTCTTCGATATCTAAGACCCATAAACAATCCCAAAATTGGACAAAAGCTTTAAAGGGAGATGTTCAGCTGTGGGAAAAAAAAATGCTTTTTAAAACACCTTTAAAATGTCTCTAAAAAAGTTTCAAATAGAGAACACATGCTGGGGAATCCCAAGAAAGATCCAAATGAAAATTTAAAACAGGGAAATCATAAAATGAATCTTTATCCGGGGGCACAGAGAATACGAAACCACAAAAAAGAAAATAAACCCCCTTCTAATCTGACTGATGCCCCACCTGTGGTAGATGATTGTGCTCTAAGATTGCTCTTTGCACCTCTGAACACTGAGAGGGCAACAGCAACTAGGCTGCCAAAAGCTTGCGGAGGCTTTTTTAAATTTTGGTCCTACTTTTGGGTATGAGTTGAATTTAATTCACAAAGTTTATGTTTTTTATCAGAAAATTTTATACAGTTTTTTATTTAAAATAACTGTTAAATTTTTTTATATCTTTGTGTTTGTCTTTTGACAACAGAGTAGTGAAGCCATATTCCCAAAAGGGGAAACCCCCGGCAGGGATCCAGGGAAACTCTGGTTGATGAAAAGGCCCCAAACGAATGCCCTTTTAATGGTGTCAACTGAAAAATATTCCATATTCAGGGGTTTTTACCTTTTTTATCCCTTGAAATTTTTAGTAAGCAATCAGTCTTTTTGGGGTTGTTTCAGTATTTGAGTTATTTAGTATTTAAATTATTTCTTTTATTTTGGGGGTTTTTCTGTAATACCATTTTAAAAAATTTTTCCAAAAATATTTCCCTTTGTAAACATTTTTAAAAAGTTGTTAGATATGGTTGTTTTGAAGTTGACAAGTGGTAGGCAACCCCAAAAAATGAACCCAAAAACCAAACAATTTTTACCACCCCCACCCCCCACACACCACCCCAGAAAACCAAGCCCAAAAAAGGTTTATTACAATAACCAAATTTTCCAGATTTAAATTGCAGAAGTAAAAATCTTTTACTATAGAAAGAAAATTTATAAAAAATTTTTTAAGGCATAAAAAGATAAAAAAGGGACTTTAAATTTTTTTAAAAGGGTTAAAAAAAAGGAAAAAAAGCAAGAACCCCCCAAATATACGGAAGAGAAGCCAAATCATTTTAAAATTTTTAGCCTTTTAGGTGGGGATGAAAGGAATAAAATTTCGCTTTGGAGAAGGGAAATTTTAAAGAAAAAAAAGATATACCTTTCAGATTTTCCCACAGTATAATTGGCAAACGGTAAACTTTCCCGCCCCCCCAAAAGATTATTATAGGATGCCACGGTTGATGGTACCTGCACATCCCGCTACCACCAGGGCACGACATGACACTGTTGTCTTTCCTGGCGTAGTATTTGTACTGAGCAAATTGACAAATCTCTTGTCCCTCCAGACAGTAGCCACAATATTCCCCTGATGCCTGTACAACACCGTACCTTTCTGCATTCTCTTTGTAGCAGTTGCTTTACATTCAGCTGGCCAGCCCTTGCGATTTGGTCTAATCGTGGAACAGGAGTAGGTCTTCTTGTTGAGGAGATCCACCGCCAGCTGCAGAGAAGCGAAATAATTATCATAATAAAAATGATATTTGCCTATGAAAGGTTGGCCTACTTTGCAGACAACATAATGGCCTGATCCATATGGCATTGGATCACGAACTGCACCAACATAAACGTCAAAGTTTAGAAGGTAACCTGTAATCGAGTCCGCTGCACACCAGACCTTGATCCCCCAAGGGTCGGGCTTACCCTTGATATACTGTTTGAAGTTAAGATGACCAGTGTAGGGAATCATAGCTTCACCAACACTAATATCTCTGCCAGGGCGATAATATGAAGCTATGTTCCGTTTCACCATGTCGAGGAAAGGTCTCACTTTGTACAGCAGGTCGTAGTTCATATGGCCTTTGGGAACTGATTCTCAATCATTCAGGTGAAAGTACTGAGAAATTTTAGCACATCTATTTCTCGACATACATTTCAAAATTCCTACTTGATTCAATCGATCATCTGTGCTCCAGTACATTTTGTACTGTGGCAAAATAACAATGCCCATCAAGATATTCATGTGCAAATAAAGACGAATTCAGAAGGCGTTCAGGTACCCAGTACTTATCAACATTGCCGTGGTTTCTGATGTTGAACAGCATATAAGTTGGTCTGATCAACAGCTAACTGATAGAAGTCCTCATTAACTATCAGACTAAAATAATCAAATGGCTCAGCATTCTCATCTAAGACGTGCACAGGCCCAGTCTTCGACAAATGGCTCAACTTCAACTGGGGAGGTGACATCCCTCCAACAATCACAGTTAAAAACCGGCAAATTATCGGTCTCTTCATCAGAACTAGAAGCCTCGTGGTCAGAATCAGAGAAAGGAACATCTATGTCACTTTCCACATCAATGACACAAGTATCCTTTTCTAATTCCATGAAATTACTACAAAAGAGATATCAGAGCTATCACTATCATTGCCATAATTCGCAGCCATTTTCATAAAATTTTAGAAATGTTTTCAGACGATTTTGAAATTCAAAATAAAATACACAACCTGTAGCTAGAGCGTCCCAAGACAAAGAGAACGCTAGCTCATAGTAAATGCCCGGATGGGAATTTCAGTTATTTGAAAGGTGAATTAGTTGTAATGTATAGTGAGTTACAATGCAACAGTATACAAACCGTATTTTATCGTATCTGGGAACCTACACTATAGAAAAAAAAACCCATATATTTTCGTTACTGAGGCGGAAACGGTTAAATAGTGCTCTTTAAGGGGGGATTTTGGTATGGAAATTTGTAGTAATTTGTTACTAAAATTACTAACATTCAAATCGCTACGGCTCAGCTCTGAGAATAGATAGGATCTACAAATTTTGCATGCTGATTCTGTATATATATCATCATCAAGGTGTGTATCCTTATAGGATGTTGCTCTCTTTGCAGCACATCTGAAATTCACTCTGTCACTTGTCAGTTCACCCACTTTGTCGATGGTCATGTTCATGTTTTCTTTAATGTCTTGTAGCCATCTTCTTCTTGGTCTGCCTCTGCGCCCTGGGACCCTGCCCTCTAGTATTGTTCTTTCCAGGCCATTGTGACGCTTGATGTGACCAAAGTATGTAATTTTTCTTATAGTCTGTTGTTTTTCAGCCAATTCTTCTTTAACATTTAGTTCTTTACGGTTTTTCTGTCCATGGTATTCGTAGGATCTTTCTGTAGCATTTAGTTTCGAAGGACTGGATTTTCATTTAATTTTGTGTAACAGTCCATGATTCGAAACCATAAGTAGCCACTGGGAAAATGCATGCTCTCAATATTTTTAATTTTAACATTTTGTTGGTGCTTTGCCACATGTTCTTCATTGTGTTTAACTCTTGATTGCTATTGCCAATCTTCTTGAGATCTCTTTGGAGCAGTCACCTTTATAGTTAATTATTGAGCCCAGATATTCGTAGCTCTCTACACATTGGAGTTCTTCATTGTTATTTGGATGTTAGGTGAGCCTTTTGCTTTGTCATTGACATGATTTTTGTTTATTCAATCAAATATAGATGTTGGTCTTCACTATGTTTCTTGGTCGTCATGATTAGGTTTTCCAAACCTCTTTGCTGGTGGATAATAATACTGTATCGTCTGCGTATCTAAGCTCTGGTATGCATTTCCGCCTATAGTGAGAGGGTCGTAATTCACAGTTGGCATCGTCTTTTACATTCCTCATGATGTTCTCCGATATATGTTGAATAAGATGGGACAAAATACATCCCTGTCGTACACCTTTTGAATCTCGAACCATTCAGCTATTTCACCTCCTATTTTAATGGTTGCCTGTTGTTCGTGGTATAGAGATTCTATGAGTTGTATTATGTGTGTTGGAAAGTGCATGTCTTCCACATTTTCTGGATATATATACATCTACAAAATTACACAAGTTTTGTTAGAAATTATGTATAATTTATGTTTTAGAGAAATTTAAAGCTTTTTATGACCTAATTTTGGGGGGTGTGTTCACCCAAAACTTTATTTAAAATGTAATATTTAATATATCCTAAAAAGTATGTGTAATATTTTAGATATTACAATTGTTCTCCTTAGAGTGAAAACAGAATTAATTTATATTCATTAGATTCAGAGCCTTAGGGATTTAAATTTTGTGTTTGGCTGCCATTTTGTATTGTTTCCATGACAACGTGTTGACATAGTTTTGTAAACTAAACTTTTTCTACTCTTTTAAGTCATAATCTCTCAAAATTGTAATACAAATTCTAAATTAATATGAAAGCAACGAAAAATTTCCAACCAGAGTCCCTCAAGTCAAGGTACAAACAAAATTATATAATAATGAATTGTTAAACAGTGCTCTTTAAAAATATTTCTTCAAATCTCTTGATCATACAAGTAAAACATGTGTTCACACAAAATATGTGTTGGGGGAGAACCATCTGAGATGCTGCGGAGACACTGCTGGGCTTTGGTAACAAGCAATTGAGGTGACAGAGGTATTTTTTACCGTTGGCAAGTCTCAGATATCAAAAGTGATGTTGCTTTGTTTGTAGAATCGATAAATGATAAAAGAAAGTAGTTGTGGTGGTGGATGGTTGTGTACATTAGAAGGCAGACATATGATAATTATTTGCCACAAGTTATATAATGACAATGAGTAGCAAGACAGACAGAGAATGTTGTATGTTTCAGGAAAGATGAACTGCGGATTATTTATTCTGTATCACGATAACCCTGTGTGTTTAATTTGTAATGAAAAGTGCCCCTTCTAAAAGAATACAAATCAAATGCCATTTTCTATCCAAATATGAAGATGGATGTAATTCTTCAACTATGTGACATGAGTGGGAAATAGTTATGGTGACATCAAGTCTCCAAAGTCTTTTATAGATTGATTGTCCTGGACAAACAGGTTTGGCACAATTAAAGAATTTACATTTTCTGAAACTGAAATAATTCACATTTTCTGGCTTCAAAAGCACCTTTAGTGGACATATTTAATTTGTATAGAGTGTGATACTGATGTCTCTCTGATGAAGTTACAGTTCATTTGAACGATTTTCTGGCCAACACTATGTTACCAGTGCCAAACATGCAACAGCAGCTAATGAGTGGAAAAA
>JADZMA010000802.1:0-29456 GCA_020796225.1 Arion vulgaris | reverse complement strand
CGGGGCATTCTTGTCAGGATACCCCAAGTCGTCCAAAATATAAGAAGTTTTCAAATTATTTTTTTTTTAATCATAGTTTATTTTTTTTTGTCGTACACTTTCCCCGGGTTAGTCCCCCCGGGCTTTCTGTTTTTATTGTGCTGCCTATGGCTTGGGTATTTTTTTTTTATTTAGCATGATTCTGTCTCCCCATGTCTTTTTTTATCGGTTTTATTGAGGAGCAGAGCCGCCCCCCGGGGTTCAGGCGGGGACAGGGTCCATGACCCCGAGCGAAGAGTTTTGGAAAAAAAAAAAAAAAAAAAGGAACAGAAATACAAACTAGAAAGGCAGTAAAACCCCCAAAGTGAAAATATTCCTTGCCCACATTGCAAAAAAAATTTTTCAACCCGCATCTGCTACAATCATCTAACACAACAGACAAAAAAAATGTAACTAGTTCTTTGGATGAAAGAATTGGTTATCATCACGTGAGTAAGAGAAACAATTATGATCAGGGGCACTCTCTTTAAAGGGGCCAGGGGGGCCGGACCATACTAAAAAATTATAAAGTGTTTAATATTTTAAAAATTTAAAAATATAGCAACAAAAAACAGTTTTATCAAAAAAAATTTGGCCCCACCATAAAAAATGATCAGACCCCCACGACTGATAATCATCACATCATCGGGTGTTTTTTTTGCATTTTTCATGGTATCATGTTGTTCTTTTGGGCTAACAGTGGAACTTGGCCATTCAAAAAAATGGGAAACCCCTCCTTCGTTTTAAAAAAGGAAAATTGTTACATGTCCTCGCCCAGGACCCATGCCTGAAATTTGAGGTTCGGAGGCCAGTTGGTCACATGTTTTGGGGAAAAGATTCTTTGGGATGAAAAAACCCTGATTTTCATAAAGTATCTAAATTACAAGAATCTCTGAAGTCGGGAAAGGTCGCCAGTATTGGATAGTACACTGATGAAAAGGAAAGTAAACCTTCTCGCAAAAACAGTCAAAGGGCCATATTAGGCCTAATTCAGGCGGAGAATTAAATTTAAATATATAACACAAATTTAAAAACCCAACACCCCTTTTTTAAAATTCCGGATGTATTTTATATTGAAATACCCAGGTATTGGTTTTCATCTGAAAATTTTTGGAGCCTGTATATCAGCTTTGAGGGGGGTGGGTTAAAAACATTTTAAATTTTGCCCCACTTTTTTTAATAAATCCCCGTTTTGGTGTCTATCAGGTTGCCCATTGTCTGCTGTTATTAATATTAAACTGGAACGAAATTTAGGAGAAGTGATGAAAACAGAGAAATTCAATTTGGAAACTGTTATAAGAAGGGGGAAGATGGAGAATTTGACACACCTTGAGGAAATGTCGGTTATATTAACAACTGTTATAAGAAGGAAGATGGAGATATCGTTTAGAAGAAAATTTTAATCATTGAACAATGTTATAAGAAGGAGAAGATGGGTATGTTTAAACCTTGGAAGAAAAGTCTGGTCTATCATTAGTACAACTTTATAAGAATGAGAAGATGGAGATATCTTGGGGAAATTTGGGGAAATTCTGGTCAACAATGATCAACTGTTATAAGAAGGAGAAGATGGGGAAAGTTTGACACCCTTGAGAAGAAATGTCTTTATCATTAGTAAACTGTTATAAGAAGGAGAAGATGGGAAAATCTTGGGAAAATTGGAAAAATTTCAACATTAGTAAAAAAGTTATAAAAGGAAGATGGAAAATGTTTGAACATTAGAAGAAATGTCTGGGCAACCACAGTATCAACTGTTTAAGAAGGAGAAGATGGAGATATGTTGGGGAAAACCGAGAAGAAAAGTCTGACAAGGAAACTGTTATAAGAAGGAAAGATGGGGATATCGAACCCTTGAGAAAAAAATTTTAATCATTTTAAAAACTGTTATAAGAAAGAAGAGGAGATATGTTTAAATTGAGAAGAAATGTTATAAAAACTGTATCACGTTTAAGAAGGGAAGATGGGGATAGGGAAAATTGGGAAGAAATGTCTGGTCTCCACTATAACAACGATAAGAAGGAGACGATGAGAATTTGGGCATACCTTGAGAAGAAAATCAAAGAATATAAAGCAGGATGAAAAGGGGAAGGAAAGACAAGAATGACACTACCCGAAAAAAAACTGAAATGAATTTTTCTGAATAGAGGAAGAAAAAACCCCAATTCCCTGAAAGAGATTGATCGGTTGCCCAGGGCAGAACGGATGAAATTGGTTTGATTAAGTAAGAAAAGATACGTGAGTTTATTTTATATTATCGTCGAAACACAACGTTATTTGTGATTTCGGATTCTTACTTAATTTTTTCATTCACATATTTTGTTCTGACTCCCAAAATGACGCTTTTTAAAAATAATACTTTAACATTCAGACATTAATTATTTTAATGTAAGATGATCTTTTTGTATATTTTTTTGATTTCTCCTTTATTTCAAATTTGCCCTGTGATTATTTTGTTTAGGATTTGGGGAAAATTGGGGATAAAAAGTAAAATCCATAAAATTTTTTTTTAAAAGGGGTAATAAAGTACCTTCCTTTGGTTGCCTTTTTTCGTTCTTCAGTAACATCATCAAAAGTTGTCCTAGAAGAAATTTCACCATAATGTCCTTTTTTTTCCCCCAAGGGAAACTGAGGCATTCTCAAAAAGGGTCTAAAACCACATTTCCTAATCCATCCGTGATCTTCCTCATCTTCTCTTTGCCCAAACCTTTCCAAAAGGTCTTTTCCCAAACCCGTTCTTTTTTTGCCCCCAAAATAATTTTTCATTCTTTTTGTAGACAGGTTTTCGATTTTGAGTTCTTTCGGATAATTTTTTTTTTCTCTTTTCTGTCCATGATATACGGAGCTTCCCCAACATTTTTATTCAAAAAAAATATTTTTTCCCTGTTTATTAAAAAACCCCCCTTTTTATCCCCTTTTTTTTTTTTTTCCCTTTTTGCCCCACGCCAGGGCAAGAAAAAGATTTCAAAACGGGCCCCTTGCCTCGTGTAGTTCTTGTCCCTGGGTTTTCTGAGGTCCATTTTTGTTGGGGGCCCTTTCTTTTACCCATTGATGGGGAGCATTGCTCTTTAGGACTGTCTGTTTGGAAACGCTTCTGGAACCAATTAATATTTGTTTTGATGAAATTATCGATGTTTACCCCCTTTTTTCCAGCCCTTTTTTTTTCCGGTCTCTTCGACACCCAGCATTCGCGAGATCCATCTCTTTATGACGTTTTTTCATCATTTTTTGAACAGGGTTTGGGATTGGGATAATGGGAAAAGATAAATTTTATTTTAAAAACAAGATTGATGCGGGAAATGCATCCTGTACTTGCTTTTTCCAAGTTTATTCCATACTGTTTTTTTTTTTTTTAATTTTTTTGAGTTTTTTCTTTTTTAAATATAACCACTTTGTTTTTTTTTATGAATCACTTTTAAATTTCAGAATAAAATGCAATTTTGCAGCAAAACAGATAACTTTTTCGCTTTTGGGTTTTTCTTTGACCCAATTTTAATCACTCGGGTAGTTTATTTTGCCAAAAACGTGTATACGTTGCACATTGGGTTTGGAGGCCCCAAAACCCTTAGCTTCTCAGGGTGGACACATCATCCCATTTCAGAAAAATTTTAATCACCCCTTTTGCCTGCGGGTTTTAACAGTGGTTCTATTTTTCACCCCCCAAAATTTCCCCAAAATCTCGGGTGATATCTGATATTTATGTATATCTAATTTCCGAGCGCTTATTGTTTGTTTTACTCTTCAATTGTTATAAAATTTCTTATTTGAAAGCAATTAAAATTTGCCTTTCTTCTTCTTCTTCTTTCTAACGGGGCCCCAAAAGTGTCGGTCGAAGGTTTTTTAAAAGGGCCCCCATATGCGTTTTCGTAGATAGCCCCTTTTCATCGCCTTTTTCCGAGGTCCATTTTTGTCCGGCCTTTTTGCTTTGCCCCTTTTATCGGAGCAGCATTGTTTTGGGGGTGCACTGTCTGAGGGTAATTTTTTACGTCGAACCATTTAATTTGTTGTTTCGATGAAGTCAGTACTGATGTTGTACCCCTTTTTTCCCCGGTCTCTTTTAAATTTTGGGGTTAAAAATTTTACTTTTCTCTCATTGTATTTTTTTCTATTTTTTTTTCAGGCCCATTTTTGGGCCCGGGAACAAAATGGGGGAAAAAGATTTGGGGCATTCCCTTTTTTTTGTGTTAAGGGAGTTTTCTTTTAAAAAGGGCCCTTTTCCCTCTATTTGGTTTTTATTTAAATGTTACCGTTTTTTTAAAAATAAAAGCTTAGAGGCATTGACAGGGGAAAAAGGGGTGAGTTTTTATTAAACGATAAAGGCAAAATCAGACCTTTTAAATAAACTGTTTTTTTTCCCTTTCGGGAATGCGGCGCTCAATTTTTTTTTCCCTTTCCCCCGCCCAGCGTGTTCGAGCGCGTTGGACGATGGGAAGCCCCATGTGAATGCGGCTAAACCGGGGACTGGCAAAAGCTAAAGGGTTCTAGATTTAGGTGTTCGTACACCAAAAAGTTAGATACCCATGGCACCGAGCCGAAGAGCTAAAATTGGTGTTTTGGCTCAAAAAAAATATGTTTACACGTATGTCGTCTATCTGTTATTTACTACATATATCCATTTGTCTGTCAAGCATCTTGTCACTTGTTTTAAATTACAAAGTATACTTGATTGGAATGACGATACATTACGAAATCATGCAGTTGTTTTTAATTAAAATTTAACCCTTTTGCGCTTTTTTATTGGATTCAACTTTTTTGTCTGTTTTCAAAAAAGAATATCGCCAGTGTTGTATTTGAAGACAGTGGTAAATTTTAAGGGATGGGGTAAAGAATAAGTGGGAAAATTCATCGATCATTTTTTTTTTTTTATTTGTTAATAAACTATTTTTTGAAAGTCTTGTATATTGTTTTTTTATTTTTTTAAATTTCAATTTTGTTTTTACGTGTTTGCCCTTTCCCCGCGTGTTTTTAGGGGTTGGGCTAGGGGGATACCCTCTTTTTGTGCGGGTTGAAATTTTGGGGATGGCAGAAAAACCACTTTTCCCGATTTAAGTGTTCGGGACAACCGAAGGGAGATTCCGGGGCCGAAATGTGAAAGCCGTGCTTTGGGTCGGGGAAAAAAAAAATTGAATACTTTCTTATATCGATGATTTTAATCAGCACCAAGGGGAAAACGTATGCATTTTCGATATCTGTTGGGGAACTAACCCATGGCGCCGGGTAGACCGTTTTGTAACCAAACCAATAACCCAAATTATTCGATGATATTTCTTTTCGATGATCTTTTTAAATCGATGATACTTTTTTGAACAAAAAAAGAAATAGATTTCAATCATCATCAAGTAGTTTGTCCTTTCTGGAACGACCCCCTGAAACAGCCCAAAAAACTTTTTATTCTGAAAATGCCCGGTGTCAGCGAGTCACCCGAACGTCGAATCCTGCATCCATCGTCATCGGTCTTCCTCTCGCTTTTTTTCCCGGGCCCTTTCCTTCAAGAATTATCTTCCCGGCATTCATGTCGTTTAATGTTTTCCGAAATTTTTAATTTTTTTTTGTCTTGAAATATTTTTTTTTCCGACCCAAAACACTTGAGCTTTTTTCGACTCGGTACGAACACCGTGAATCGGGGAAACCCCGGGCTTTTCTGCCCCCCGCGAAATTTAACCCGCAACAAAGATAGTCCCCCCCAGCCCAACCCCCACGAACATCTGGGCAGACGGGCTTTTGTTCTTTAAAACCAACCTCTTTGTTTCGGATTTTGGTAGTTGTTTGAAATTGATGATCTTCGGGCAGACTTTTTTATTGTTAATTTTTATTTTAGGTTATATAGAACCATCATCATTGCACTTCGGAATAACCGTGTTTATCGATATTTTCTTAATAAAATTTCCAGCTACGGTGGAGTTTAGCCCCCGGGAGAGCCCCGATGTAATTTTGAAGATGGTAAGATATTTTAAAGGGAATTTTATTTTTAATTTTTTTCTAATAAATTTTTTAGGCTTGGTTTTCCACCGCTCTTCTCATTTTGAACTGTCAAAAGTTTTGGTAAATCTAACAACCATTTTATCGTCCGTTCCATAACTAGAACTATCTCACCACACGAAAAAGGGATCCTGAAAAAAATTTGATGTTCTACCAAAGGAACGGTCCCTTTTGGAAAGAGGGAGGAACTAACTTCTGCCCCGAGGCCCCTGCCTCTGTTGAATACACAATTTTTGGGGATGAACTTTTTGAGGAGCACAACACAAATTTTGATGAATGGTATGTAGTCACAACACAACATTATTGGTGATGAGTTTGAAAATTGCAGTCACAACAAACATTATTTGGGGGATGAGCTTGATAAAATTTCAGTCACAAGTAACATTTTTATGAACTGGGATAAATTACCCCAACGCAACATTATTGCGTGATGAATTGTATAAGGACACAACACAACATTATTGCGTGATGAGCTTTTTAAATTGAGTCCCAAACCCAAAATTATTGCGTGATGAACTGGGATAAGTTGCAGTAAAAAACAACATTTTGGGATGAACGGATGTTGAGTCACAACGCAAATTTTTGGTGATGAACTGGTATGTTGCAGTCCAACACAAATTTTGGCGATGAACGGTTAAGTTGCAGTCCAACGCAACATTATTTGGGGATGAAGGTAAAGTTGCAGTCACAACGCAACATTATTGCGTGGGAAATGGTTAAGGGATACAACGCAACATTATTGCGGGTGAATGGTATAAGTTGAGTCACAAGCAAAATTGGTGAAGCGGTTTAAATTAGTCACAAGAACATTATTGCGTGAAGAACGGATGTTGAGTCAACGAACATTTTTGGATGAACTGGAAAGGGGGATCACAACGCAACATTATTGCGGAAGAACTGAAAGTTTCAGTCACAACGTAACATTTTGGGGGAAGAACGGATGTTTTGGGGCCCGCCATTTTGCGGATTTTTTTTTTTTTTTTGTCCCCTTTCAACCAGAAAGTTCCATCTCAAACTGATTTTTGGTGAAAAACTGTTTTTAACTTTCAATGGAAAGCGGAAAATTTAAAATTTCTTTTCACTGGCAGCCGGGGTCAATGTATGTAATTATATTCCCCCCCCATACAGGGATTTTTCCCACTTCGAGGTCAAATTTTCGTCCTGAAAGGCCAGGGGAAATAAAAATGCCGGACAGTAGGTTAACCCGAGCTTTAAAAGGTCTACCTTCACCTACCTTATTTCCTAATCCCCTATTGGTGATGAATGTATGTTATCACAAATTATTGGTGATGAGCTGGTATGTTCAGTCACAACATTAATACGGGTGTGGCGGGGGCACCCCATTTTTGATGAGTTAAAGGGGCACAACACAAATTTTGCGTGATGAGTTTGGATAAGTTAGTCACAAGCAAATTTTTGCGGGGTGAATGGAAAGTTGGCACAAAACAAATTATTGGGGATATGATGTTAAGAAAAATTTTACGGATGTGATTGAAAAGGATACAAGAACATTATTGGGGGATGAGTTGTATAAATTTGAGCCAACAAATTTTGGTATGAATGGTATGTTGGTAAAACAACAATTTTGGGGGATGAATTGTATGTTATACAACACAACATTTTTGGGGATGATTTTTATGTTCATAAAAACAACATTATTGGGGATGAGCGGGATAAGTTAAGAACAAGCAAATTTTTCTGATGAGTGGATAAATTAAGTCCAAACCCAAAATTTTCTATAGCTTTATGTTGCATCCAATTGAAAAATTGGGCCCAACTTTATAAGTTGCATCACAAACAAATTATTGGGGTTTATGAGGGTTGTTCTACCCTTTTTGGGGATGTGCGTATGTTGCTCCCAAAAAACATTTTGTGATGAGTTTGGGATAGTTCAATCACAACACAACATTATTGGGGTGGCGTATAAGTTGACACAACACAACATTATTGGTGATGGTTTATAAGGCAGTCACAACATTATTGGGGATGAGTTGTATGTTGCAATCCAACACAACATTACCCGGGGATGAGTTTTGTTAAATTTCAACACAACATTATTCGGGATACTGGAAAATTCAATCAAAAACATTAATCTCAAGAAAGAAATGAAAAAGTCAATTCATGGTTATAATACAGAGGGTATCCATTTGGAAAATTTTTTTCAATTGCTAATACGAAAGAATGGGTGAATATTGGAAACAAAAGAATAAACAAAAGAATAGAAATTTAAGGGTCGAATTATATGGCACATTTGGGTTTAAAGTTGACTATAGCGTTTCCATTTAACCCCCTTGCCAAATGACAAAGGATATATAAAGGGGGCGTATAATTATTTCCGGGACGGGGGAAAAAAATGGAATATTTAGTTGTCCATTAATTCGTAACGTTTGAAATTATTTTTGAAAAAATCCCGTTGATTTATGATTTTTTTAGCAGCCTTAGAATATCCCTGACGCAAAATAAAGCTAACCAGTATTCATAGATGCTGGGTTTTTCAATCGGGGAATTTTTGATCTTTAGAAAATTTCAAATACGGGGCTCAAATTTTAGATTTTTCAGTAATCCCCGAATTTTCAGTCAATTTTATTTTAAAGGACCCATATTAACTTGATAGGTCAAAAATTAATTGTGTTCCCCTTTGGAATCGAATTGGAAAAATATCAAAGGTCCTCCCCCTTTTCACCATTAGACCCATGTTTTAACTTCCCACAAAAGAGATGGTAGACGCAGGATATGGAAATGAAGGCTATTTCTCGTTAATAAAAAATTGATTTGTATCATCCCGAATCTGACGATTCCACGAGGTTGATAAGTTACGGCGGGACAAATTGAATCCCCGTCCCAGACTGTCTTCCTCTCAGCCAAAAACACTTTTCCAGAACTGATGTCTATCATTGAGAGGACTCATTTCAGAATTAAACACCCCAAATTTTAAAACGCCCTTTTCTTTTCGGAACCCCCACTTTAGCCCAGACAAGCTCTATCGGATTGAGCATGATATGGAGGTAGTCGCAAAGACGGGATTTTTTCCGAATGATTTTTTGCAATATGAAACACCTTTGTCTTATTTGTCATCCTCACCGGGGAAAAACTCGGGTTTCAAATTGTATATCAAGGACTTTTTCCTTAGGCCAACCCCTAATTTGATTTTTTGTATTTGATGTTTACTTTGATTCCCTGATACGGTTGTGATGGGACATTATCCATTCCCAAACATGATAGTCTGTTTAAATTTGGGAAGTAGATCTTTCTCCATCCAGTGCCTGGAAAATATGTCCATTCATTTCTGTGTGGTAGCCCCTACGTCGGTATTTTTTGATTGGAAAATAAGCCCAGCGTCAGGGACAAGACCTTCTTACTGCTTCCCATGTGTTAATAATACCGGGCCGCACTTGGATTTTTCCCCCCGTCTACTGATTGCCTTTTTTCATTGGTGGGTGAGATTGACCCAGGATTCTCCAAATATACAATACATAGCCTTGCCTGCCGCTCACGATCGCCCAGGATTTACTTCGGGGAAAAAAATTGGTTTTTTCACAAAAAATTCCCCGCCTATGTTTTTTTGAAGGTAGGGCGTCTTAAAATTTTCCAAAAATATTTTTTTAAAAATGTCTCGCAGTTGCATTTTTTAATTTCAGTTTTGGGAGTAAAAGTTGATTTGCCCAAAATTTTCAAGAGCCCCCGCCCCATGACATCTAGTCGTCGTCAATTTTTCTTTTCCTTCCTGTTAAAATGTCCCTTTTTGTCGTTTAACCATCGAAAAGGTTTTTCTATTCAGCCCACGCCAATGTTCGTTTTCGGGGTTAAAATAATACGCAATAAGATGACCTCTTAGATTCCCTACGGAATTTTAATAGAAAACGAACCCTGCATTGTTAAAAATTGGCATTCAGACATTTATGTGAATTTTGTTTTTTTGATGAACAAATATGATACAATAGTTAAAAAATAGCGAGATAATTTAACTATACAACGGTACCCCCAATTATAAGTCATATGCTTTCCGCTTTCAAAGTCGAGGGGTTAGGTGGGGGGAAATTTCCCCGTAAATTGTTGTTTACTCAATATTTAATTTCCCCAAGTATTTTTGAACAACGCATCTGTGTCCCGTAGATCTTTTAAATTTTTGTAAACCCGGGTGAGGTTATTTTAATAAACCTGAAGAAAAAATTTAAACACAAAAATTTTCTTAAAAAAATATTTTCTAGCTCATGGATATTCTAATTTTTAAAAATCATGAATCCAAATTTTTAGAAAATCAATTTCAAACGGCCCCAAAAATTAATGGACAGACTAAGTTAGATTTTAAAACCCCCAAATGGGGAGACGGGTACGAAAAAATCCCGTTATAAAAAAAATTTTTTTCCAAAGGTTGTAGGGGAAAGGGGGGGAGTGTTCTTGTTTCAATATAAACGTCTATGTATGTATATAATAATATATTTAATATGTTTTGCAGGGGGTCGATCATTTTTTTGGGGGGCCAGACACAAATTGTCGGAGAAATCATGGTTTTTTGGGTTAGGTTTTATTTTAATTCATAAAATAATAAATAACGTTAAAATTATTTTTTTTGGGGGGGCCCCACAGGCCCAAAAGACGAGGCCACTGTTTTTTTATATATATATATATATATATATATATATATATATATATACTTAATACGCCACTTTTAAATACCAAAACACTGTGTTTTAAAAATAATAATAATAATAAAAAATTTCTCTAATACCCTTATACGTTCATAGGTTTGAAGAATTTTTCCATACGCCTATCCAGGCTATTTACTCAATCTCCTCCATGGAACTGAGAATTTTTAGCCTTTCTCTGCAAAGTTCGTTTCGGTCCCCTTTGATGTCCTCTCTCTCTCTCTCTCTCTCTTTCCTTTTTCTCTCTTTCTCTCTCTCTCTTTTTTCCACATTTTTCCATTTCTTCTTCTTCAAACCTCCATATGACCACTTTTAACCACTCTTTTTATTTCTATGAATCTGTTTATTTTTAAACATCATAGGGTTTTTTTTTTTTAAGCTTTTAAAAGATTTATTTGTTCTTCCGGTTGTTTGGGAAATGGGTTTAAAATTTGCCTTTGTTCCAACGTCGTAGATTAATCCCGAACGCGCCGTTCTGTTCAGGGGAATTTTTCAGAGACCCCAGAATTGTTGCGTAGGGGTTGGGGTTTTGTGTAATCTGGAAAAAATTTGACATTTCTGCAGAAGAGATAAACCATGGGGTAAAACCCGTGTAATGAACTCGCTTCTGTGAACCCCCTTTTATCTCCCCACCCTAGTATTCTAAGTCTTTTGAACACTTAATTCAAAATCAAAATATATACTTTTTTTGGCATTGAAAATTCCCTGTTTCAACCTATAATTTATGGGATTATAAACAATCAATAATGATGCCCGGGCAGGCGATCTTCTCTCCACAACCTCTTTGCTTTGCATTTAAACAGTTCGACGTCGAAAGGTCAACCAGATGTCAGGCCTCCCAAAATCTTCTCCCCCTGTCTTCCACGATTTTCCTTCCCCGAATTTTTTCCTGTAGTCACCAAATGTTCTAAACCTTTCTTCGCATTATAGCCCAAGAACCTGATTTCGGATTCTTATTCTTTGATAAGGTTTCTTTGTGTGCAGACCTGATTTAAAACCTCAACGTTTGTTTTCTTTGCTGTCCATGGAATTCCTAATATTCTTCTGTAAAACCACATCTCTGTGGTTTCCAATGATCGTATTGATTGTTTGTTCAGTGTCCATGATTCGCTGCCATACATAAGTATTGGTTCAATATAGCATTGGGTACTCTGTTTTGCAGTGTCATTGGTAGTGAGTTCACGCAAGTGTGTTCTTCTTTTTTCATAAAAGCTGCTTGTTTTGAGCTATTCTACTCTTAATCTCTGTTGTACATCTTCCATCTGATGTTAAGAATGTTCCTAGATATTTAATCGATGGACTTATTTCAGTGTTATGTTATTTATTTTGATATTGCATGTTGGTGCTTTTGTTTCTTGGAACCATAACCTCTGTTTCTTTATATTATGCGCCAAGTGGGATTATGCACGCCCTAATTTATGATCTTTGTTTTCCTATCAACCGTTTCAATGTTTTTGGTTTTAATATTTTGTTTTTCTTCTTCAAACGCTCCATATCGACCACTTGTTAACAATTTTTGTGATTTGTATGGATCTGAGCCCAAGAGCGATTGTACGTTGGTGTTAAAGCGCCTACAAGTAGGCATCAGCACATCCAATTCTCGATGCTTTTTTATTTACTTTGGGGAGCTTCCTAGGTCATACATCAGGGCTCTACCTTGGACATCCTTTTAGGTCGGTGGTTAAAGTTAAAATTACGCATATCCTTTAGGGAATTTGCGAATCAACCCCCCGCTTTTAACGCTGTTTAGATTTTTCAGAATTTTTACGTTCAGTAGTTTGCCATTGCTTTTGAACGGGTGATGCATCGTTTTTTTAAAAACCACTGAAACAATTTGCAACCAAACTGTCCCAACTGATTCGAAATCGAAAAAGTCGAGGTAGGCCCGAGTCACTTTTCCACTATTTTACTGCGTTGTTAAATGTCCATGCTTCACACTCATACAATGCTACTGGTTTATGCACTTTCTTTTATTATAATTTTGTTGTTCCATCAGTTCTATTTAATACTGTTTTTAGTTCTTTAAGATTTTGTTTTGTCATGTTGTTCTTCTTTTGATTCAATCATCCATATTCCTCTTGTTGGGTAACCCGAGATATTCAAACACGCTCCTATTTGCCTTTTTCCCCTTGATTTAAAAAAGGCAACTTCATACTAACATTTGGCTGCCAGTGACAAAATGGACACTGACTAAAGAACAGGAAAAGAAAATAAACCTGTGAAATGGGATGCTTGGGTAAATAAACAAAAAAGAAACCATAAAGAAATGAAAAATTAGAACAGTCGGGAAAAACATCTGATATTAGATTCAGTGAAAAACAGAGACTCATATTGTTTGGCCACTTGGTGAGAATTTATCGGAATACACCAGTTGTAAGATCGTACAACCTGAAATTGAATCTTCAATAGAAGGAGCAGCCCAAAAGATGGATTGATGGAGTTACAGGCATCTTAAAACTCCAAAAACACACATATCAAGCGACCGAGCGTACTATTTTGGAAACCGATCATCAGTTAAACCTGTTACGTTTAACGGCAAAAGAAAAACAGAGAAGGACAAGCATAGGGAAGCGATCGAGCGGAATATTTTGGGAAACCGATCATCAGTTAAACCTGTTACGCTTAACGGCAAAGAAAACAGAGAAGGACACAGCATATAAAGGGCGATCGAGCGTGAACTATCTGAAACCGATCACAGTTAAACCTGTTCCTTAACGGAAAAAAGAAACAGAGAAGGACAGCATATGAAGATCGAGCGTGAATATCTTGAAACCGATCATCAGTTAAACCTGTTACGCCTAACGACAACAAAAAACAGAGAAGGACAAGCATATGAAGGGATCGAGCGTGAACTATTTTGGGAAACCGATCATCAGTTAAACCTGTTACGCCTAACGACAACAGAAACAGAGAAGGACAGGCATATGAAGGATCGAGCGTAAAACTATCGGGAAAAACCGATCAAGTTAAACCTGTTAGCTTAACGGCAAAAAAAAACAGAAAGGACACAGCATATGAAGGATCGAGGGGAACTATCTGGAAACGATCATCAGTTAAACCTTAGTTAACGACAACAGAAAACAGAGAAGGACACAGCATATAAGCGATCGAGCGTAAACCCTTCTGAAACCATCATCAGTTAAACTTGTTAGCCCTAAGGCAAAAGAAAACAGATAGGACACAGCATATCAAGCGATCGAGGTACTATTTTGGGAAACCGACATCAGTTAAAAAAATTTACGCCTAACGACAACGGGAAAACAGAGAAGGACACAGCATATGAAGGATCGAGCGAACTATCTTGAAACCGATCATCAGTTAAACCTGTTACGCCTAACGACAACAGAAAACAGAAAGGACACAGCATATGAAGCGATCGAGCGTGAATATCTTGAAACCGATCATCAGTTAAACCTGTTACCAACAGAAAGAAACAGAGAAGGACAAGCATATGAAGCGATCGAGCGTGAAACTATTTTGGAAACCGATTATCATTAAACCGTTACCCCTTTAACGGCAAAAGAAAACAGATAAGGACACAGCATATCAAGCGACCGAGCCGTACACTATCTGGAAACCGATTAATTTAAAACCTGTAGCTAACGGAAAAAGAAAACAGAAAGGCACGCATATAAAAACGATCGAGCGTGAACTATCTTGGAAACCGATCATCAGTTAAACCTGTTACGCCTATAGGAAAAAAAGCAGAGAAGGACACAGCATATGAAGCGATCGAGATACACTATCTTGAAACCGATTATAAGTTAAACCTGTTACGCCTAACGGCAAAAGAAAACAGATAAGGACACAGCATATCAAGCGACCGAGCGTACACTATCTTGGAAACCGATTATCAGTTAAAACCCTGCTACCCTAACGGCAAAAAAAAACGAAAGGACAGATATCAAGCGATCAGCTGCACTATCTTGGAAACCGATCATCTTTAAAACCCTTGTTACGCCTATAGGAAAAAAGAGAAGGAACAGCATATGAAGCGATCGAGAGTAACTATTTTGAAACCGATTATCATTTAAAACTTGTTACGCCTAACGGCAAAAGAAAAGAGAAGGACACAGCATATCAAGGGGACCGAGGTACACTATCTTGAAACCGATTATCAGTTAAACCTGCTACGTTTAACGGCAAAAGAAACAGAGAAGGACACAGCATATAAAGGACCGAGCGTCATTTTTCCCCGGAAACCGATCATCAGTTAAACCTGCTAGCCTAACGGCAAAAAGCGAGAAAGACAAAGAAAGAAACGAAAATTTTTAAATTTAGCTGCGGCGTTTATCATTTATCATTATTTTGTAATTATTTCTCACATTGGGAATGAATAAAAAAAAGGAAACAAAACGCACGCAGTGATAGCCTAAAATTAAGACAGGAACAGATATATTGAAGATTCATTGCAGCCTATCTTCAATGCGGAGACGGTACTAAATCTGACTTAGTTGTCTATGGATATATTTGTCAAGCCCGACCGTGAGTTATCAGGACTCAATGGGGAGCAAATAATAATAACTTGGACTAACAAGGCATGTCAGAAAGAATAGTGGGACCCAGAGAAGCATTTAGTAAATCGCGTCGAGAATGATGCTGGTATTTGGCATAACTAACAATGTAGTCTCTAGGCTCCACATCACATACAAACAGAAAGAGTGTTAAAAAGTCGACATGGAGGTTTGAGGAAGAAAAACATTAAATGTATAAAAGAAGCAAAATAAACGCAGCCAATGATAGTCGAAACAATAATAACCAGACGGGATTGAAGATTCATTGACCCTGTCTTTAAAGGAGACGGTACTACATCTTAATCAGTAGTTATGACTATATTTGTCTAAAACAATTTTGACGCCAACTTTACCTTTTTTGGGGTAATTCAAAATCCGTCGATTAAAAAGTATCCTATTTGCGCACAGAAAGGGTTGTCGAAACGGGAACTGAATGAGAAGAAGATGAGTCGAGGGACATCAAAAATCAATGAAATTTCTGGCAGTGAAAGGTTCTTGTTGTTTGTTGTGTTCTGAAGTGTAGCTCGTGTGTTTCTTTTTTCTTTGTTGTTAGTGAGTTGCTTGTGATGGTGTAACAAGTAGTTGTAAGCAACCCGTAACAACATACTCAAGATTTACTTTGCTTAGATTCTAAAACGCTAAACTGCTCTCTCTCTTTCTCTTTCACAGTCAGAGACGAGTTCTATACTTCAAATTCACTAAGTTCAGAAATTTTATTCCATTTTTTTTTGTGTGAATTATCTTCTTCTTCTTGTAACGTTCCAATCGACCACTTGTTAACTACTCTGTGTGATTTGTATGTGATCTGAGCCTAAATGCGATTGTACGGTGTGTCAGTTATGCGCCTACGAGTAGGCCAGCACATCCGTTTTCGCAAAATTCCTCTAAAATGTATACGTTCATAGGGCCTGCAAGTATTCTCCATACCGCTCTATCCTGGGCAACTCGCTCAATCTCCTCCATGGAATTTCTTCTTCTTTGCGTTCGTTCTTAGACCAATTTTAATCACTTGTGATATGTTTGATCTTTGCTAAGAACGTTATGTTGCACTTTGGGTTTAGGCCCCAAACGCATAGAACTTCTACACGTTTAGGACACATGTTTCGATTTCAGCTAAACCTCCTTAGTCGCCTACTACGACATGCGGGGCAGGTAACAGTGGTTCTATTCTTTACACCCCAAATTTGGGCCCCGGTAACCACTTGGGCGCTCCATGGAACTGAGACCGATATTGATTTCTGCAATTGATTCCTCCTAGACGCCTCATAACGACATGCGTGGCAGGTAACAGGGTTCTATTCTTTACACCCCAATTTGGGCCCCGGTAACCACTTGGGCGCTCCATGGAACTGAGACCGATATTGATTTCTGCAATGCTTTTTATTTACTAGGTAGTTTTTCTAGGTTCTTACCTCCGTCGTCTCTAATGACATGCCCTGTAAGTCACAAGTATTCTTTGACACAGTGAATTTCATTATTGGGCCGCATAACTAACCGGGAAACCCTAACCTTTTTTTAAATTTGGGGGAGTGGGGAGGGGCGGGATATTGAATATGTTTCTGATAGAACACTCAAGTTTTTTTTTTTAATTTTACTAAATTCTGTGAGTCTATGGTTATTTATTGGTGAAAAATATTCATAATATTGATTTTCCCTTTATTTTTAAACTTAACTTGTTGCCCAATATAACCTTGATTTAGCATTGTGTGTTGATTTAAAATGAATTGTCTTTTACAAAAATACTGGAATGCGAGATCACGCAACGGTTGGGTCTTATTTCTAGAATTTTACCTGAGTTCGCTGGCCGTATGAGTATATAGTCGACTGTGTTCTTGCTCCCTGCAAGTCCCGGCGACGCATGGGCGATTCCACGATTCACATTCATATGTTCTATTTGTATGTGAAATAATGCATACCAGTTAGAATAAATATTTTTGGTGTCGAATACTCGGATTTGAAATAAATATACTAGAGCCTACATTATCAACTGCATTATTAATTAAGAATACATTTGCTGAGGTTCAATCCTTATTGTATTTCTGTATCATCTGCCGTGTATAGTATTTCAAACCGTATGGGAGAGTTATATTATCTGCCAAGTGTTAACGTTTCAGATAACGATCACAGTATTATTTGTCTGATATATTCCAATATTTATTACAACACAATTATAATATTTATAAACTCTAAGCCAACAAAGAGATGATTCTTTTCTTCTTTCAAACGCTCCTGCATCGACTCACTTGTTAACCACTCTGTGTGATTTGTGTGTGATCTCAGCCTAAGAGCGATTGTACCAGTTAGGCGCCTACAAGTCGTCTCTTCTTCTGTGCGTTTGATCTTGCCAAGAACGTGTATACGTTGCACATTGGTTTGTAGGCCCCTAAACGCATAGACTTTACACGTTTAGGACACATGCATCCGATTTCAGCCAAACCTCCTTACGACATGCGTGGCAGGTAACAGTGGTTATATTCTTTACGTCCAAAATTTGGGCCATGAACCACTGGGTGTCGCTACAAGTAAACCATCGCATCTGAATTCTACGATGCTTTTATTTCCACGTAGCTTTCCTTGGCCCTATCTTAGTCGCTCTACGACATGCCTTGAGGTCGCAAGGATAGAATTTTTTGTTGCACTTGACTGGCTCTGGCACCACACGGGCGAAAGAGATGCAAGATTGATGTGAAAATGAAAATCATGGCTTACATTTTAGACAGGTTTTGTTAGGCTGTTAGGAATTTATTGCCAGATTCTATATGTACTGTGCTGTTTAAGAAGTGAATTTCTTTACTTCTGTTGCTTGATAAAGACGTTTGGTGGAAACGTTGCTTGTATTGTTAATGTTTTTTGCATTTTATAAAACACAGTACTTTGTTTTTACGTGTTTAGAGCCAAGGGAGCATACAGGACAACTACTTCTAGTATGAGGATGGAGATTGAGGCCGTTACTGCTGCTTCTATTGGCTCTCTGAGACTTCTTACACTAGGGCAGTTGTTGTATTTGACTCTTAGTCGATGCTTTCCAAGATCCAAGATGGCAGGTTTCGGTATGAGTGGATGTCGTCATGCAATATTCTAACCTCCAAATGTTTACGTGGATCTACTGTCCTGGACATGCGGGTGTTTACTGGTAATGAGAGATCGGACAGACTTGATCGATTGTTGGGGAGTTGAAGATGGATAAGGGGATGTTCTTCGGTCTCTTCGCAACTGTCTGTTGGATGAAGACACTAAAATTGATGTTGAATTGATCCAGCGATTTAAACTGTTTGGAGTTACTCATTGTACAATTAGAACTGGATGCCTGAGTGGCAGAGTGAGTAGTGTGTTTAATCAGCGAGCAACAGGAACCATCAGTATGCATACTCTTTCTATCTGTTGGAGGAGACTGAGCACTTATGGATCTGCTCGGTTCAATGACGTCAGTTTAGCAATCAATAATCATAACGCTTAGGTTGATCGCCCACTACCACTTAAGTTACAGAAGCCCACTACCACTTAAGGTACAGACGCCCACTACTGCTTAAGTTACAGAAACCCACTACCGCTTAAATTACAGAAACCCACTACCGCTTAAGTTACAGAAACCATACCACTTAAGTTACAGAAACCACTACAGCTTAGTTACAGACGCCCACTAATGTGTAATATATAAGAATGATTTAAAAAAATAAAGCAAAATCAAAGGAACTCTTTTCCATACTTCGAGTTATATATGTTAATAAAGTGTTAGGTCCGTATATTTCATTGACCGTCGGCACACGATGAGCGATGTGGTCAACCTTACTTTCCATTCAATTTTAATATTATATGAAAACTACATAACTGTTAGTGGACCAGGCAAACGTATGTTTTTACAAGCCATTTATTTTTAGAATAAAAACGCCTTTAATGTGGCTCGGTTAAATGAAAAAAAGCGTTCAAACAAAGTCATAGTGTGGTCTGGTCCACAAGGGTTTTTTTTTTTTTCGATCCAGAAGCACTTGAGATGAAAGCTCTTCGGCTCGGTGTCATAGACATCGTAAGCCTTCGGTTCGGTGCCACGAACACTGGGGAATCTGCGGCTTTTCTGCCAGTCCGCGGAGTTGAACCCGCACTCACATAGGACTTGTCACCCCTAGTCCAACGCGCTACGAACACGCTGCAGCAGCGATCCACAATGAGTTAAAAATGAAGCGTAAACGATCGCGAATACATATCATGTAAGTCTTATGCAGAGATAGTTTAGTTTAGTTTAGACGTCGGATCACCATCACTGCACGTCGAACAAATTATGCTAGAGATAGAAGTGAAACAGAGTGTATCGTTAATTCTATGATATGTTGTAAACAAAACTAACTAGAGATCTTTCATGAATTGTCATGATACTAGATTGTAAACAGTTAATAAACAATGCATCTATTCACAACTTTTCTTAATGCTTATGTATTCATAAATGGATAACCAATATAAAGAGATCAGTCGATCTTGTTTATTCAAACTATTGTTTATCAAGACCGTTCTAAAGTTGAATTATTTTTGTTCTCCCAATGTCAATGTTTATTTTGAATGCATGCTAATAAATTTACTGTACTGTTAATACTACATTATATTTACTAATACAGTAAATATTTTTGAAACTAAATTATTTATCTATGGGTTTCTAACCCCCAAACGGTTAGTGATATACTGTCCTGCATGCGTTTACGGTAAGAGAGAGGTTTGCATCAACAGCATCGATTGTTGGGAGTGAAGATGGATAAGGGGATATTCTTCGTCTCTTCGCGACTCTCTGTTGGATGAGGACACTAAAATCGATGTTGAATCGATCAAGGATTTTAAAAAAGTTTGGGGCTACCTGTTGTTCAGCCGAACTGGATGCCTGAGAAGCAGAGTGAGAGGGGGTATTTAATCCCGTCAATATGCTTCTGTGTCACGAGGGTCTCAATGGAAGGTGGGAGGCAAAGAATAGTAATACTGGACTTTATAAGGATGTCGTAACAGGCGACTGAGGTAGGGGGCCCAGCGAAGCTACCTTAGTAAATAAAGTGTTGGATAAAACGATGCATAACTGGCACCGTACGATCGCTCTTGACTCGGATCACAAACAAATGACAAAAGTGTTTGGAGTGTTAGATATGGAGCTTTTTAAGAAGAAGAATAACATCATCATCAAGATGCTGTCCTTTATGGACTTGTTCTCTTTGCAGCACATCTGAGATTCACTCGTCTCAGCTAGTTCACCCACTTCTTTATAGGACGATGCCTTTGCAGCACATCTGAAATTCACTCTGTCTTTTAGTCAGTTACCCACTTTATCGATGGTCATATTCATGGTTTCTTTAATATCTTGTATCCATCTTCTTCTTTGTCTGCCTCTGCGTCCTGTGACCCTGCCTTCTAATATTGTTCTCTCCAGGCCATCGTGACGCTTAATGTGACCAAAGTATCTAATTTTCTGTATAGTATGTTGTTTATCAAACAATTTTTCTTTAATATTTAGTTCTTTCAGAACATCATGTTCTTTCTTTCTGTCCATGGTATTCGTAGGATTTTTCTGAGCATTTAGTTTCAAGGACTAGATTTCGTTCTTGTTTTTGTGTAATGGTCCATGATTCACAAAAAAGTAAACTGGGAAAATGCATGTTCTCAATATTTTTAATTTGAATATTTTGCTGGTGCTTCGCCACATGTTTTTCATAGTGTTTAACTTGATTGCTATTGCCAATCTTCTTGAGATCTCTTTGGAGCAGTCACCGTTTTTGTTAATTATTGAGCCCAGATATTCGTAGCCTCACACATTGGAGTTTTCATTGTTTATTTGGATGTTAGGGGAGCCTTTTGCTTTGTCAGTTGACATGATTTTTTTTTTTTTGTGTGTGTTCAGATATGATGCTGATCCAAGAAAAATATACTGTGTTTATTTCTTGTGTAAAGGAAATGTGGCTAGGAAGTCAAGTTAAATGCTACTACTAGTTCTGATAATATATATATATTATCGCAGTATTTCATAATATGGGGAGCATTCCACATGGTTTGGGGGAAAGGGCAGTTTGAATTTTTGGGCCCAAGAGTGGTTCCCGGGCCCAAATTTGGGGTGTAAATAATAGAGCAACTGTTACCTTCCACGCATGTTAAGAGGCATAAGGAGGTTTGGCTGAAATCGGATGCATGTGTCCTAAACGTGTAGAAGTTCCTATGCTTTAGAGGACTGCCAAACAATGTGCAACGTATACACGTTTTTGGCAAAGATTAAACATATCACAAAGAGTGATTAAAATTGGTGGTAAAGAACGAACGCAAAGAAGAAGAAGAATACTTGAGGAATGAAGTTTGAATTGAGAATCATAGTGTACCATAAGTCGGGAATGGTCCGTATACATGGCGAGGGAAACCAATAAACGGTGCAGGTTTCCCACGTAAAATGAGCAGTAAGCATACCAGTCAATGAGAACGCCTGCATTCACAGCGGGCGAATGCAGAAGAAGAAGAAGATATTGAAGCAAATATGGTTGAATGTAAAAGAAATTTTTTTTTATGCGTTCTCACTAGATTGTGATTTGGATTTCTAATAAAGGCAACCGTCTGCCTCAGATTATAAGACGCCATACAGTTTCCCTTTGGGACGCTAGTGGGTGGCACTACTTTCCCAAGCTCACATGGGGCAGTTCTAGGATATACATAAATTTCTGTTTCCCCGTTTTGTGCCGACCTCTTCCCGCAGAAAGTTTTAGCCCCCCTCGTGATGGTAGGTCTGAAATTTTTACATGCAAATTGGAGGCAGATTTGCGTCCGTAGAATCCATCATCCATTCTCATTGTGAGGGTCGTTGCACCATGTTATGCGCCTTAGGGCCCCGATGCATCCGTTTCTGCAAGCATTTATTTCGGGTTAGCATTCCCTAGCGGACACGCGCATCCGATTTCAGTCAAACCTCCTTAGCCCTCTCTTAGACATGCATGGCAGGTAACAGCCGTTCTATTCTTACACTCCAAATTTGGCACCAGTAACCACTCGGTGACGTCAAAAAGGGGAAGAAGAAAAACAAAGCCATTATCTCATCCCCCTGTTCATGTCGGGGAAACAGAAGAAAGTGACAAAAAATTTTTTTGGTTCAGCTGTTTTCGACCCGTTTTCATGGGAATTTATGGTTGTTTTTGGTTCAAGTTCTTTCCCGTAGCTGTTTGGTTGTTTTTTCTTTACGATGTGGTATCGTCAACCGCGTACAACTTCTCTCTAGAAACGTTGACGTTACAGATATGCGAGAGAAGTCATGGTTCTAAAACTTTTACTCTGGGACCCACAAGGGGGTAACAAAAATATATACACCTTGAGGGGAAATTATCAACGAAATCAAAACAGGCAGTGAAGTGGGATGTAAGGGTCTTCTTCTCGCGATCCGTCTAGACGGATGAACCAGATTTATCATGAATGCACTGTGGTTTTAAGATCCCTTCCTCCCTACATCTTCCAAGCTCTGCGTTTATGGGCCATGTTTCTTTTCTTAGGCCTGCTACCAATTGGCAATCTTGCAGTATGTGCTCTGTCGTCATGTCCGCCTTTTCGCTTGGGCACAGGCTAGGCAAATTTAAATTTGCTAAAAGTGGACGTGGCTTGTTGTGACCGGTACGGGGGGCGGAATATAGCAACTTGTTCATACGAATAGAACATAGTACCCGTCGCTGTTGTTGTACTGAGGATGGTCTTTTGATCATTTGTCTTTATAGTGCCAGCCGATGGTTGTTCTGGTTTCCCCTGACTGATCTCGAGATAAGTTTGCGGTAGTCGCCGCCTTCTTAGCTAGCTTGCCGGCTTCTTCATTTCCGCTTATGTTGCAGTGTGATGGTATCCACTGAATGACGTGCGTTGGCGAGTACACTAGTGCGTCGAGGGTCGCTTTCAGTTCATTGAGCTCTGTTTTGTCTACACTTTTGAGCGTCGTGATGACCGATAGAACATCGGTGAATATCACAACTTTGTTGCAAGAGTGTCTCTTCTAGGATCATTTCAGCCGCTGTTCTTATTGCCTCTTCCCGGTAGTTATTCGAGTACTTACCTGTGGCAATCGCTTTCGTGACCGTCACTTTCTTTGAGAGTTTAAGCACTCAAAGGATTCAAGAAAGAGAGGACAACCTAGGGATACCCTGAAACGAACTTTGCTAATAGAGGCAAGAAATATCGGTCTCAGTTCCATAGAGAAGATTGAGCGAGTTGCCCAGGATAGAGCGGTATGGAGAAATTACTTGCAGGCTCTATGCAACGTATAACGGTACGAGATAAATTATTATTATATATATATGGCTTTTTCGTCTTTACAGAAGATGAAAAACACTATTTATTAACTCCTTGGGGACCAAAAGCCATACTACGTGGCTTTTGGTTATGCAACGTTTTACCAGAAGTCACACTAAATGCTTTTAAAAACATGGCTTTAACCCTGGTTTATTAAGAGTTAAGCGCACACACAAAAATGTTCTATCAATCTCTTTGTATCATTACGCTGTGAGACACAATAGGATTAGAGAGTAAAGAAGGAATGAAGGCAGACGCTCAATTTGATCATGTTTGACAATTTATAAGTATGTGCTTGTCTCTCATGACTTTCAGCACATCTCTAAGTCTTTATTTTATAAAAACGATTCTGCATCTTTGTGTAATGTTGTTTTCCACATAATTGATCATCAGCTCGTTTTTTCCCCTTTGTTGGGACCGGTAGATAGGTTCTTCATTGAGGCTTGCAGACATCCTTCCTTATATATATATATATGTAGATCTCTGTGGCGAGATTATTAATAGAACAGTACTAGCCGGAAACACTGAGAAATGCGATTTTTAAATTTCACGACATACTTAGTATCTAATTATTGGTTATTGGTTACTAAACTGACGTCATTGCACTCCCGGGCAGATCCATAAGTGTTCAGTCTTCCCCAACAGATATCGAAGAGTATGCATACTGATGGTTCCTGTGGCTCGCTGATTAAACACACCTCTCACTCTGCCTCTCAGGCATCCAGTTCGACTTGAACAACGGGTAACCCCAAACTGCCTAAATCGCTTGATCGATTCAACATCGATTTTAGTGTTTCCATCCCAAAAGACAGTCGCGAAGACACCGAAGAATATCCTTATCCATATTCAACTCCCAACAATCGAGTTGATGCGCCTGCTCGCCTCTATTACCGTAAACACCCGCATGTCCTGGACAGTATATCCACGTAAGTCGCTGGAGGTTAGAAACTCATAGACACATCCACTCATACCGAAACCTGCCCTTTTGAATCTTGTGAAGCATCGACTGAGAGTCAGATTCAACAACTGCTCCAGTAAATAAAGTCCCAGAGATCCAATGGAGGGCAGCAGTAACTGCCTCAACCCAGAGCCGGATTAGACCAGCGTGGGGCCCGTGCAATTTTAGCGCGGGCCTAAGTTTTTGTATGATAATAAATAATAAAACATAAATTTACAAACAAACTTGTCTCGATTTAATGTGAGCAAATTTAGAGATAATACTAGACAAATCAATTCTCTAAGTAAATTACATTCAATGTTCATTAAGGTGAGTTATTTAGACGATCTTGTCCCATCATGTTTCTTAACTCACTTTTTATACGCTTTAATGTTGAAAAGAACGTTCTCCGCTGCAGTTAGTAATCTTTAAAAAAAAATAAATTGTAAGACTATTTCTACATTTGGAAACACGATTTCTAATGAATTTTCCTTTTATAAGTTTATAAATTGAAAATTAAAGGGCCTCATTTTTTTTGTTGCTAAAGCAGCAGCAATTATTTTTAAAGAAGTTCAGCGAACTGCACAAGTTCGTCGCCCGGGTTTTCCCAAATCCTTTGGAAGAGCTGACAATATTTGGAGTTCTTTTCAAGATCTTTTCTGCTGTAAGAGATTTTAACTGCCGAAATGTTCCAAATACATCAGTCACTTTTGGAAACCCCTTCCAGGGTTTAGCTAAGGCAGAAGCATTATCAATTATGAAAAAACCCCTGACTTTAAAATTTTTTTGTTTGGGTTTTTGTTTTCTAAACCATCGAGCGTAGTAGAGCCCCAAACCGTACCCAAGTATTTCGCTTGCGTCGTGGGAAGTTTGTTCCCATATTTTTGAAGTGAGGGGGGAGGGTTTTGGCCTCAATATCTGAAAAGGGTGGCCGAATTGGGTTAAAACGTCCCCTTTTAAAACATTCATAAAAAAAGCATACCCCGGTGTTAAGGTTTTGATCAGGTGACTGTAATGAAGCGCTAGAGGGCGACGGCTTGGGGGTTCCTTTCCCAAAAAATCTAACTATTCCCCGTTTCCAACTTACTCATCTCCAAAACTACCCCATCCCTTGATTACGACACTCTCCCTTTTTGATCCATTTTTGGAGATGTCACCCAAAATTTTTGATAATGGTAAAACCACATAAAAATGTTTTTCGATCGGGTTGGGGAAGCCCACCTGGTGCCCCACAGCCCTTTCAAAGTCGGGAGTTTTAAACCCCGTATTTTTAAGTCTTTTGAAGAACCCATCATAGGTAGAAGGGAAAAAATGTATACTTTCAAAAAAATTTCAAAAAATGGATGCTTCTATACAACATTCTGCACACCCCCAAACCCAAAACCAGTGAATATGCAAAGCAGGGAATGTCTTCTGCGTATTTTTTATCTCCTTAAGGGTGCTTGTAAGCCGTTGTTTTTCCACTAAAAGGCTGGCAAAAAGGGCTTTGACCGCGACAGTCTTTGATATCAATGCCTTTTTCCCTTTTAAAAAAATCAAGTAAACTTTGGGCGAGTTGTTCAGCAGTATGACCTTCCATATCCAAGAACTTCAAAAACCTTTCCACTGGCCCAGATGGTAACACATACCCAATTATTGGGAGTGAGTTGGTCCCATGCGAAATGTCGGGAGTAGAGCCCAGTGATACGGAATAGTATTTGCATTTCTTAATTTCGCAAAAAATATGATCCAGAAAACCGATGCAATTAGATGGAAAACCTCATGTTTTTTTTTTGGATAAGTATGATGTATGCCCCTTTTCCCATTTGATAAGTATTTATATGCTGAGCCAAAAAAATGTAAAATTGGCTATTAATTCCAACAAACCAAAAATAATTTCCATTTTTGGGGAACCTTTTCATCCCTCCCCCGGGAAAAAGACCTTTTCCCAAAAAATTTGGGATTATGGAAAATTCCCCCAAAAAAGTGTCCCCCTATGTTTGTTTTCTGAATTTGGGAAAGGTTGAGAATCGACACGAGCATCTTTTTTTTTGCAAACTAACAGAGAAATTATCGCTTGTCTTAGGTGCTTTCCATGTTTTTTCAACAAATTATTTGCTTTTTTCCAATCGTCAAACCCTTTCTTTCGAAAAACCGTGACAAAGTCTGAATCAGTAACTTTGCAAACAAAAAGGGAAAAGGCCTTTTATTTTCTGAAAACACAACCAATCCCCTCACATGAGTTTTTTTGTTGGTTTATTTTATATGTAAAAAACGTTTTTCGACAAATTCGTGGATTGTTTTCTTTATCGTATGTTTTTAAGAAAAAAATCACTGTTCTTTGTTCCCTTCGTTTCCTTTTCCAACCCAATAACCCTGATTGAAGGATTGGCCTTTCCCACCAATATCGTTGGAGTACATTTATTTTCGTTGTGCTTTTGGTTTTTAGAACATGTTGCTACATTGGAAGCATGTGGCCTTTTGCCCCTCTTTTTTGAAAATGAAGTATTTAATTGGAAGGACTTGCTGTACATTTTGACTTCAGGTTTTTTCTTGGGGGAAAATGTGGTTTAAAACGTGAAGAGTTGCTGATCTTAATATTGGGAATGATGATTGTTCTATTCACTTCTTCCCATTACTATACTGTGGGGCCGACTTCCCTTTTTTTCTGCTTCGATTTTTTTGGATTTTAGCAACCCTTGGTTTAAAAATTTAAAAATTCAGACAGCTTGCGTGTTTTTTATACAAGAACCTTTGGGTTTTATTTTTCCTTTTCATCTTGTGCTTTTTATTTTGCCCCAAAAACAATGTCGACCCTATCTCTGGCCCCTTTCTGCTCATGATGTCTATCTCAATTTTGGGAAGAGAAAATGAATTTACAAAAAAAATGTAATTCTTTTTACTTTCTACCAAAAAACATATAAATGGAAAGTTTGGACAGCGTTTTATGATATAACAATTTACCCCGATGATATAAATACAGGGCTTAATTTAACCACTTAAATGACTATAACTCTGATTTAAAACATTTGAATTCAGTGAAACGAAAATGATAGAAACTATTTTTTAAAAAATTTAAATTTTTCACTGAAACATAAAATTAGCTATGTAAAATAAAATAATAATAAAAATAACAAGATGGGAGGATTTAAAAAATTCCAAAATTAGCAGAACAAATAAAAAAAATTTCTCTCTGGTCCGTTTGTGTGCTTCTCTGAAAAAATTTTGCAGCCTGGTTGGGGTTTTTTGTTTGGGGTCCTTTTAAATTGTTCCAAGTTTTTTTGTTTTTAAACATTTGGCCCTCCTCGCATTATTTTCTGGGGGCATCTAAATCAAATTTTTAAAAAAGTTTTCACAAAAAAAAGTGAATGACATGAAATTTATTTAGGAGTGCCCAGGGTTGCTCATGTCTTAGAACAAATTTCATACGCCCACTTGCATTTATTTTAAACCAAGTTTTGGCCCCAAAAAATAATGAACGAACAGAGACTTTAACTGGGGTTTTGAGTCAAATTTAATTGTTCTTTTTTTCAAGCTTTAAATTTTTGTTTTTTAGAAGCGTGTGCAAAAACCTCCTTTCAAAAAAATAAAAAAAATGTTACGTTTTTAATGAGCTTAAATGTGACCGCCAAATTAAGTCCCAAATTGGTAAAACACTGATTCCCCAACCTCAATTAAAAGAAAAAAGAATATTACCCACCTCCCAAACTTGGTTCCTTGTTTATGACTATAGTCCCCATTAATTCTGACACGTTTGAAATTGATTTTCTCGAAAAATACCTGTTGGAAACTCAGTGATTTTTTCATGCAGCCAGGAAAATCCCTGACGCTAAAAAAAAAGCTTTAAACCCGTAGTCCTTAGAGGATTCAAAAAATCGGGGGAATTCCTTTGATCTTTTTGACAATTGCAAATACGGGGCTCAAATTTTTGATTTTACAGTATCCCCAGAATTTGTTTTCAATTCTATTTTGTATCTCCATAATTTCGATAGGTCAAGTAATTAAGTGTAATTCCCCCTTTTGTAATCGTGAACTTGGATACAATATGCAACAGTTAGTCCCCTTCGGGCACCTTTTGGGCCCCAGGTGTCTTAACTTCACCACAAATTGTATGAGGTAGAAGCATTTGGGTATGGAAATGTATAAGTTGCTATTTCTCAGTCTGTAATCAAAATATGATTTGTATCATCCCGAACCTGAGATTCCATGAGGGGTTTATAATTGTTACTGGCTGGACAAATTTTAACCATCTCGGTGCCCGTACTGTCTTCCTCTCGGAAACCCTGTTCAACACACTTTTTTCCAAAAACTGCATGTCTATCATTGAGAAGGACTCACGTGTCAGGGAAATTCCCCATCACACATTTTAAACGTCCCTTTTTGTTTTGGCAACTTGCCCTTTAATTTTGCCCAGCCTTTTATCGGGGTTGAGGTGGGATGGTATGGGGGGTAGCCAAAAACGTTTGGGGATTCCCAATGATTTTGTCAATATGAAACACCTTTTTTTTTTGTCATCCTCACCAGGTGCAACAACTGGGTTTCAAATATGTATCATCGAAAATTTACATTTTCCTTTTAAATTAAGTCCTAAAATTTTATCTTTTTTTATTTGATGCAGTTGGTACTTTGTCTTCCGCTGATCGTTGTGATAGGATGCATTATCCATTACCCGCATGATGGTCTTTTTTAAATTGGGAAAAGATTTTTTCCCATCCAGTGCCTGGGAAAAAATGTCCCCTTCATTTATGTGTGGTAGTCCCTACCGTCGGTACTTTTGATTGGAAAAAGGGCCCGCGTCATGGGAAAGACCTTCCTGCTTCCTTTGGGGTGTTAGATAATACGCTGGCCTTTTCTGCTTGGTATTTTTTTTCTGTTCACCGTCTACTGATTGCCATTCTTTAGGGATTGGTGTGGTGGGGGAAGACCCCGGTTCGTCCAAATATACAATATCATAGCCCCCGCCTCCGCCGCTCCGGATCTGGCCCCAGGATTTACTTCCCAGCAATTAAATGTGGCTTTTTACAAAAAATATTCCTGCCGCCTATGTTTTTTTGGGAAAGGGAAAAAAGGGGGGCTCTTCAATTTTCAGAAATACTTTTTGGAAAAGTCTAT
>JADZMA010000801.1:0-29456 GCA_020796225.1 Arion vulgaris | reverse complement strand
CATTGGTGTTCATTTGAGATTCATCTTCATCGGACATGTCCATAATTGCTTCAATCTCCTCCTAAGCATGTATCTCATTGTGTTTAGACTAACAACTCCCATTCCGTGTTGGTTGATGTATCTACTGGGGTTTTCTCAGGGTTTTTGCCTTGCATAACATGGCTACTGAGATAGAGAACACCCTTTATTTTCTGCTTGGAAATCTAGAGCATATGTTTCTTTCAGAGCATTGAAAATGTCACTTGTGCCCATGGGAAGCCCATTCTCGATCGTAACATTGCCAGTGCATCTACTTTCTCATTGCCCTTCACTAGAATGACCTGAGGAAAGATGAAGATAAGTGTCTGGATTTCATTTGTATTAATTTATATTTCAGACGGGATAATCCATTACGCCTTTCATCAGATCCCCTAATAAGTGTAGGTGTTCTTAGGTTCAGACCAGTTGAGTTCCCAGTTTCAGGTTAAGTAAAATATTTGTTCTAAGTCAGGTTGTTAGTTTTAACCCAACCCTAAACATAAGAGATGTGATGATTTTCTTAGTTTTACCCTTTCACCTTTCCCTTATAGGGTTTGGGAACGCTCAATAAAAGGCTCTCACCAACATACTCTAGAAATCATAACAGAACGTAACCCGCCTACCACATTAAGGTGGATCACATGGAACAACCTTGTTGTTTAGTTCAGTGTTTTTATTTATATTTGATAGTGATAGCTTTCAGTTGGAACTTTCAGTGGGAAGATTATCAGTACATAGGGATGTTATTAGAAATGTAAATAGCTACTTTTTCAACAAACATTAGTAAAAGTGACACCTGAATATATAAAAATAACTTGAGTTGAGGGGCGAGAAAACGGAGATCATGCCTGTAGGCAGATCTTTCTTATTAACCGACAATGATTTACAGCAGAATGATGTCAGATAATTAAATGTATCATTGACATGGCCACTGTAAGGTAGGATGTAGAAGAAAAAAACGTGTGGGTGCTAGAAACTTATGATGAAGTGTGGCGATCGGAACCAAAAGAGCAGTCCAACAGGTAATGAGTAATCAATCAAACGGGATGGTTAGTCACTGGACACTGTTGGAGATTTTGTTGAGGAGATAAAAGCACCTTTGAACATGTCCAGATTGCAGTAAGGATAATCTAAACTGAAACTAAATGAAGCATTCCTTCATCTCTTTCTTGATGTATACTCCATTAGTTCTGATTGTATCTTGTAGGCCAAACATCTTAAATTAGATTGTTAGCTGTATATTATATCTAGTTCTATTTTGATCATGTACAGACCAATATGAAGATGTGATTCCTACGGATCTCCCCGTCATTCCGAGGTCAAGCTGTCAAGTATTCATACAAAGTCATTGTTGGCACTCAGAGATTTGAGAAGATAACCAAGATGGTGAGAGTTCCATTCAAGTTCTAGTTCTATATGGTAAGTTTTATATGCTTTATATATAATATATTTATTTTAACATTAAACACAATATATGGGTTCTCTGTGGCTAAGTGGTTCCCCCTTGCCTTGCATCAAGGTTATGTGTTCGAGTCCAAACCCGTTCTGTTCAAAGTGCATTTTCCAGAGACCCTAGGATTTTTGCGGGAGCTCTAATTGTAATTTGTGCAATACTCTAGCAAGTACATGCCATTTCTGTAAAAGGGGCCCGATCCATATGGATAAACCCGGTAACTTATGTAACTTACGCACATTGCACTCTGGACATGTCCATAGTGCTCTGACTCCTTGCAATATCTCCAACAGCGTCCAGCACTGACCGTACCGTTCTATTTTGATTGATGACCTACTCTATACCTGTTGTACTGTTTTTTCCCGACTACCAATCTTAAACCCAGTTCTCGGAATCTAGTAGTTGACGTGGATTGGTTTAGATGAAGATCTGCTCTGCGGCCACGCCTGAGGGTTCACGATGTCAGCCTGTCCATTGGCTGACCTCTGATAAAAGCCAGAGCCAGCCAGCCTGTCTGTCTCTCATTGCCGGCACCCATGTGCTGAAAAAAGACAAGTGAATTCTAAATTGTTGACACCTGCAGTGATTAGCCCATTGCCTGTGCACCGAACGGCCTCCCCCTTTTCGGATCACACTCAATGAGTCACTCAGAATGCACGCATGAGTGTAGTTTTGTGACTCTGGCCAGAGTAGTGCATTGGTCACCGCCAGTACCCCATTGTCATGCTGCTTGTTGTCATCCCAATGCACCACTGGCTTCTTACCATTCTCCCACATGACCTCGACGTTATGGTCCTGGACACACTAATGGAATGTAGTCGGGAAAAAGTGTGTAGGGATTGAAGTAGAGCTATAATCGATAAAGTAGTAGTGAAAGTGCGTCACAATGCTCGAGATCTGTTTTGTAATATAGGGAACAGAAACCCAGAGTGGATGTTTACATATCGGGAACAATATATCTGGATCCCAGATTAAAAGGTTTAATTTACTTTATCCAACAGTATTTCTGTTTCAAACTTATATTGATTGCTTATTTCTTCAACTCTCAAGGATTGGACATTAGTGTTTACAATGAGTCTGAAAAAATAGCTCCAGTAATCCATTTCTTCATAACTGCAGAAAAGAAACTTCAGTGTTAGATGTTGCATTACAAGTCATTTCAACTGTCACTGCCAGAAAGCACCACGTAAGATATCCATTTGGCCAAGCTTTTAATTTGGCTTACAAAATGTAAAAATTTATTTTTAGTGAATACTTCTTATTTTTTATATTAATCCTTTTTTTTCAGTATCTATTGCATTGTATCACAGTTTACTGCAAGACTTGATTTTCGTTTTTGGTCCAACAAAACTATATTTTATATATATATATATATATATATATATATATATATATAATACCTAGTACACTTATACATTATATGGGGCCTGAAGTAATTTCTCCATACCTATTTATCTTGGGAACTTGTTCAATCTCTTCCATGGAATCAGAGCCTGATATTTCTCCTCTTCAGTAAATTTGTTGTCATTTTGTTGTTGTCAGTTTTATCACCTACCTAACACTCTATGTGATTTGTGTGGTTTGCACTGAGAACTTAGTATGTTGCGCACCCATTAGGCCCTTGGCATGGACAGGACATCCCAAAAATTTTGGTTTAAAGTGTATGCATAAAGTGACATACAAGACACAAATTTGTATGGATGGTAACTGAGGGTTTTACAACAGGAAACCCCACTTTAAATACATACTGAAAGAAAGGGTTTTCATGTTTCTCCATTTTGCTCAGCATGATCCTGTTTCTCAGGAAGCACCTACCATTTTTCTTCACGTGGACAGAACCATCAAGTGAACAACATCATTATCTCTTTGTTGTTGTCTATCAACATTGTTTTCTTCTTGCGTTTCGCTATGGTCAGGTGTAGTCTGGGTGCCTGGTAAGCTTTATTTCACGTGAAGGCTTGCTTTAATTTTTATCAGTGTCCCTACCATACAAGCTTCCCTTTTCCCACTTTAGAGGTATCAACTAGTCAATTGGGAAGTCTCTGTTGAGTGTTCAAGCCGTTTTCCTAAGCGTACTGAAGGTGAGTTTGAATCTAGATCGCCAGTTATTTTTGCATTTTCCCCACAAAATCCCCAGGATTGCTGTTGCAGCTACAGAGTTTGTACTTTGTGCCCTCTCGGCAGGCATATTCTTTTGTGAAAACAGTCATATGGGGAAACTCAGTGCAATAAAGTCAATCCTTCACCTTTAAACTTTAAACATTTTTCAATATCGAGGTCTACTTTTCCTTTGTACCAATCTTTGCATTTTAAAAAAAGAGTAGAAAAAGGATTAATAATTCTTAGTTTTATGATTGAATTATTCATTTTGCTTGCTTTTGTGATACCCTACATATGCATCTTTGTCCTAAATCCAATATATTAAGTATCACCCTAGCCACCCCTTAGTTTCTCCCAGGGTCTGATCTGATCCAGTCTGCACCTCAGATTTGTAGGGTTTTTGTACATCGCTCAGTAATTTTTTAAAAATGTTATATCTTTTCTTGTGTATGTCCAGATAAAGCATACAAGATAAATGGATAATTATTGATTTATTTTTGGGTATGTTGCAGATTCCTACAACATTACCAATGCTCGTGGGCGTGGCTAAATTTTGTTGTTTAAACAGGCCTACAAATTGGGAGAGGACATTGTGGGGATGTTTGACTTTAGTGTCGGGACACTACCTTGTGTTCAGGTATTTAACACAAGTTCATGAAGATGTATTTATTTTTATTTTCAGTATCAATTTTCATTTTTATGAGGGCTATCATAATGCACTCGGACATTTCCATAGCTGCTCCGATTTCTGCTCAACAAATCCAGCAGTGTCCACCAGCCTAACACGCCATTCGTTGTTGATTAATCAATCTTTGTATCCATTGTATTACTGGTTAATTTTACCTATTATCAAGGTGAGTAAGCTACCCTAGTAAATAAAAAGCGTTGAGAAATCGAGGCGCCTCTTGTAGGTATAAACTGGACATCATACAGTCTTAGGCTCAGATTACATTACAAATCACAAAAGTGGTTAAAAGTGGTCGATATGGGCGTTCAAAAGAAGAAGACTGGTTATGAACTCACTTCATAGCACTCCGGACATAATAGATGTTCGGTCTTCAAAGCAGCGTTGAAGGTAGGTTTGCTGATGTGTCTGTGTTTGACTGTTTAAACACTATTTGGACCTTAGGACTAGTTTTAACTATTCAATGTTTGATCTAAATTCCTTTAGTTGCAATGTTTCTTGTACTATCAGTAACTGTGTCTTTTATATAATATGTGGCTTGCTAATAAACGTCTCTGTTGAGTGGTTAAGCCCTTTGCCTTGAGTCGAAGGTCGGGTTCGAATCTGGACGCGCCGTTCTGTTCAAGAGTGCAGTTTTCCAGAGACCCTTTAATTGTTGCTGGAGATAAGTGTTCATGCTATTGCAATAACGTGGTAGGTGACGTGCATTTCTGCTGAGAGGGGCGAGCCAGATGGGGTAAAACCTACAATGAAGTCAACCTTGGGTTTAAAACCCTAAACCCTTAATAACCCTTAACTTAACATGGTTAAGTCTGACATCTTGTTCCCAGTGTATCATATGTCTACAAGTAGTTTTGTTTTCAGTGAACTTATATCTACTGTCTTTTTGTTTCTTGTATAAATTGGGCTGTCCATTTCTATTTTAACATATGTCTGTTGGGATGTCTTATTCCCGGGTAACATGTGTCTGCTAGTGTTAGGGTTGTTATATTTTTATCTTCTGAAATGAGGACATTTCTCCCTAAAATGTCAGCAAAATGAGGTTTCCATCTAGGCAACCCCAATTAATATATAATCTAATATGTGTCTATGTGTCTATAACTCCATCAATCCATCTTTTCCTTTCTTCTCTTGATGATTTTCATTTTCAGATTTGTAACGCCTTCAACTTTGGGTTTTTCCTGTTCGTTCTCACCAAGTGGTCAAATCATTTGAGTCTGTTTTCAAGAATTCAACTAAAAATGTTGTTCCAACTTTCTAAATTCTAAATTTCTATATGGTATCTTCTTTAGTTTAATACTGCTTTCCTCAACATTTCATTGACTTCCGGTTTACAAATGACACTGGCGAATGTATCGAATAAACGTCAGCAATAAATTATCAACTTCATCTTGCTTCTGTGCCTTTGGGTTACTACTTTTTCCTTCATTTGGGTTAGGATATGTTTATTCATGGATATGCTATGTGATGAGTTAGCGCTCAAGTACAATGGTGACCATCAAAATTTCGATCGCTACCACGACTTGCTATGTGTTAAATACAGCGGCGGGTAGGTAGAACCTAAGCCAGAAGGCAATCTGCCCATGGTAGGAGGATTCCAGAAAGAAATTCAAACGTCAGTCGGAAGATGCATGCCCGCGGCACGAATAAAAGCGATCCTTTCCGCAAAGGTATGCAACCAACACTACCCGGGCCGTGTCATATTTACAGGTCGAAACCAGGTAGGTTCCAAACCGGGGCCCCCCTCCTCCAAACACAACAGCAACCACTTCCTCACACTCTCAGATCACCAGAGAAGACAAGAGTAAACACACGGGGCAAGATGAAAAAAAATGAGTGGAATGAAAACTCAGAAACAAAAAAAAAGAGTGCAAAACCCCAAGGAGCATGACATCGATGTTCTGCATCCAAGAAAACATCTTACCAGCACCAAAAGATTCTCTATTAGGGGGCTATGAAATCTTCCGGCAAGATAGGAAGACCGACCAAGGGGAGTCATGACTGCCATCAAAAAAAGGTTCTCAGCCTGGGAAACGCTCCCAATCAACCGACACAGAGGTGATAACCATCTGCCCAGGAAACCAATGGCAAGGAAATCACAATTTGCAACATATATTCACCACCAAACAAATTTATCCACCACCTAAACAACATACAACCAAACACAGAAAACTGGATAATAGTTGGGGATTTCAACAGCCATTCTCAAGCTGGGGTACTCTGACCCAAATGTAAGGGGAGGAAGTAGAAGACTTCATCATCAACAACAGTCTTGTTCTCCTAAACAAACCTGATGACCCACTCATACTACTCCCGACCTTGGAGAAACCCCGCAACCCAGACCAGAATAGCGACTGAAGATTTGAAAAATTTTACAAATCGGTGTGTGCAATCAACTAGGGGCATGACCATAAACCCATAATAATCTCCATGAAAGGACAGAACACCCAAAGGGAACACTCACCCCCAGCTGGAACTATAAGAAAGCAAATGGAATATCTTCTCACACTTAGAAAGCCATTAAGAACATGGGAAAAAAGAAAATATCCTAAACCAAACTCAAACATTCAACAACTGGGTTTAGATGCGCAAAAATAAGTATACCAAGAGGAAGAAGGGGAAACTATCGACCTATTGGTCCCTAAACTGGAAGAACTTCACGCTGAACTCAGCATCCAAAGAGAAAACATGGAAGCAGATCCCACATGAAAAAGTTACCCCACCAAAAAAGACAAAAGGGAATATTTCCAAAGAAAAGAAAAGCATGAGAGACAGTTGCATGAAAACTGTCCCCAAATCTAGAAAGACACAAAAATTATGGAACCTCACAAAAACCCCAAATGGTGACAGGACAGAAAGGACCAAAACTTCTACACACAGACACAGGATTTGTCACCCGGGAGAGCAGCAGCAGACCTATTAGCTAGAACCTATCAATCGGGAAAGTAAGTCCAAATTAACAGGCAAAAAAAGAAGTTAAAAAAAGTCAAAGCACATTGAATAGTCTTTAACTCCAATCCCAACAGACAGCATGACAGCTATGTTTACAGGAGTAGAAGACCAAATAAAATAGCTAAAGGAGAAAAGGCACCTGGAGGGATGGAATTACAATAATTCCTTAAACACCTTGGTCCTCTTTGGGAAAGGTTCTCCTCAGCATTTTCAACAGAGCTGGAAAAAAGGTAAGTTCCATCAACCTGGAAGGAGGCGACATCTACCCATCTTGAAACCAGGCAAGGACAAAAATGACCCAAAAAGCTATAGACCCATCAGCCTTCTCAGCTGTGCAGGGAAATTGATGGAGAGGGTAGTAAACAGGAGACTGACATGGACCTAGAAATCATAATTTCTTCACCGCCCAGACTGGATACAGACAAACAGAAGCACAGAGGACAACTGGCACATCACCCCGGACATTAAAGCCTTCCCGGAAAAAAAGAAAGTAACATTTCATTCTTTGACCTGTCCCAGGCATTTGATACGGTGGACGATGGCCTAATGCTGAAAGTCCTACAAACAGGGGTCTCCACAACATGTTCTCCTGGGTCAGAAACCTCCTCTCCCAAACCCGCCAGAGTAAAATAGACAACCACCTCAGCAAGATGCAAAATAAGGGAAAGGGGTTCCACAGGGCAGTGTGATAGCACCAACGCTATTCCCAATATCATAAAGACATCACCAAATGCTGCCCCAGTAGGTCTCCAAACAGCTTCATGCAGGCGACTTCGCAACCCAGACAAGCTGCAGAACACACTCAAACATCCTATCTCTACAAAAACAGTGGTAAAGTTGAGAACTGGACAAAAACTAGGGCCCCAAAATTGCCCCCACAAAAACCACAGCAACTGTTTTTCCTCTCCCACACAAGGAAAAAGTATTTATCAATTTAGAAAACGAAACAATACCCCAAACGATACAACCACCTTCTTTGGAATCACCTAGACAGCAGACTTACCTGGAAAGCCAAACATAGACAAAATTCAAGAAAGGGCCATACAAAGACTTGCTGTGATGAAGAAACTAGCTGGCCCTCCTGGGTAAAAATTTAAAAATATTAAAGCAGGTCTACAGGGGGCAGTAAGACACATCATGGAATATGAGCTCTTGGACAACAGCAGTCAAAACAAACACACAGAAACTAGACAAGGTACAAAACATGGGCCTAAGAATAACTCTGGAAGCAATGAAAAGCAGTCCTATCATAGAAATGGAAACCAGAAAATAGAATCCAGAACTCCAAGAAAATTTAAAACCCCACCCAGTTTTAAAACTAAAACTGCTAAAGAACACCCCCTGCACACAAAAATTTCCCAAAAGAAAACAAAAACAGACTTCAAAAGGGAAAAATCCCAACCATCTGGCCAGAGAACTTCACAACATCAGACATCCGAATGACCCAGAAATGGGGAACCCATAATACCAGAGCCATGGACACACTCAAAACATGCCCAAATACACCCAAAGTCTTAAATAATTCCCAAAAATACAAACAGAGACAGAGCAAAGAGCCATTTCACTCCAAATGCTACAAGAGCAATATCACACCAGCCATGGACACATGTGTTCACAGATCTCCCCCAGATGCTACCAGAAAGGGAGACAGCGGAATCTACATCACTCACCCTCAAGGAAACACAGAAACACACTCTCTGGCAGCAGGAGAAACATGCACCAACTTTAGACAGAGGCACAGCCCTTCTTGCAGCCATACAGATTCTCAACGACCAGCAAGTGTCAGCAAAAATATTGCAATCTTTAGCGATTCAAGATCCGTCTCCAGGCTATCTCATGTCCCAGACAAGACAAGCCCCATTCAGGACATACGGGAAAATATCAGCTTGTAAAAAAAACCGAACCTGGTCTTACAGTGGATACCAGCTCACAGTGGCATACCAGAAATGAAAAGGCTGACAAACTCTAAGGACTAGGGGACCTAACAAACACCACCCAAACAAAAGCTTTACAGAAGCAAAGACTCCTGCAATCCAGGAAAATGATCTGGAGAAAAACAAATGGAGGATACAAGGCAGAGCACGACAGTATAAACATCTAAACAGAAAAACACAGGGCCACAGTCTTCAGACTTACAACGGGACACTGCAGTCTCAGAGCAACCCTCACAGAATGGGTCTCAGGGACTCTGCAGCCTGCACCTGTGGAGCACCAAAGCAGTCCCCCGAGAACATCCTGCAAGACTGCCCCAGTCTGAGTAGGAAGATTGGGGATCTGCCAACAGAAACACTACAAGACAAACATGGGAACGTGAAGACCTCGCGCACCACCTGTTTATGACACATGGGGATCGCATAGCAAAGTTGATCGAAGAAGAAGAACATTTCATTTCAGGTGGTAACCTTCATTCTTTTGTCAGTCCCAAGTTTCATCATCACCTTTGGGCCCCTTTGTCTCAGGAGACATAGGTCTGTTACTGAGTATGTTCTGGGCTACAAGGTGTGTCTGGGCCTAGCCTGCATTCAGGGGTTGGGATCCTAGTCTCTCTTAGAGTCCAAGTTTAGAATTGTAAAACTGCAATAAAGCTTTTCTGTGTTCTATCAAACATTTAAAAATCATCCCCTTAAAAACAGGAATTTATAGTTCTCAACCTTATAACACATGGACTGTTTTAAATATACACTTCTATAATTTTCTTGGAACGGGATTCAGTGACCTTGCAAAGTGAAGAACAGATCTCCAGAAGAATGCGACGTAAACCAGCCAAGGACTACAGTGACATCTTATGTCAAACACAAAAGATGTGTCTCCACACAGTTAGGACACATATGAACATCCCTATCCCCCCTGACAGCAACTCCTGGATTCATCACTGATATCGGTAACTTTATTTTTCTATCATATTTAATCACTTCCATTAACTTGTACTTATGCTTATTATAGGGATACAACTGAATAGAACTGATATTGTGTGTTGACATTTCTTTCACAAATTTAAAGCACCTTCCAATGTTAACATGCAAAAGGGACTTACACAATAGCACCAGTCTCATCTCTTTTTCTTATTGCTTCCTTTAACCAGTTGGAGCATAGTCACTAATTCAGTCTACCTATCTTAACTTTTTATTGCAGTTTCTTCTATGTCTTCTGTTTATCACTAATCCCTGCCTCCAAATCTCTTCTCGTTTGCTTTGAGCGTTCTAAGAAAGTGACCTTTTGTTATATTCTTCTGGTTCTTTTTTTCCAAATGCCCATCTAGCACCGGCATCTTTCTTCTCCTGACTCTTGGATCTGTCTCATTCTTTCATAAGCTCCTCACTTCTAAATTCATTATGAGCAGTGATTTTACTTCAATTACTTTATGAAAATGATTTTTTACTAATTACTTTATGAACAGGGGATTTTCTTCTAGTTACTTTTATGAAAAGCGATTTTACTTCTATTACTTTATGACAGTGATTTTACTTCTAGTTACTTTATGAACATTGATTTTACTTCTATTACTTTTTAGAGTGATTTTACTTTAGTTCTTTATGACAGTGATTTTACTTCTAGTTACTTTGAGCTGATTTTACTTTAGTTACTTTGTAACTGATTTTACTTTGGTTCTTTAGAACAGTGATTTTCTTCTAGTTACTTTATGAACAGTAAATTTTCTTCTAGTTACTTTATAACAGTGATTTTACTCTAGTTACTTTATGAACAGTGATTTACTTTAGTTACTTTATGAATAGAGAGCCGCTGTAAACGTAGTTGTTAGTAACCTCGCTCCAAGGCTGGTGGTCTGGGTTCAGCCCCCCAATGTGTGTGGAATTTTTTCCCCACCACGCGGCTCTCAGGTCACCCAGCCTCAATTGGGTACCAGACATGCTCTGGGGAAAATAAAAAAGGGGGCCGGGGTGATGCTGACTACATACCATCGTGTACGATGGTCAATGAAAAACAGGCCTAACCACTGTATTGACCTATATCCACAAGGATGAAAAGGTTCCCCTTTTTTTTTTTTTAACTTATGAAAGTGATGTTACTTGAGTTACTTTATGAACATGTTTTACTTAGTTATTTATGAACAGTGATTTTATCAATTTTTTATGAACAGTGATGTTACTTCTAGTTACTTTATGAATAGTGATTATTTGTTACTTTATAAATTGTGATGTTACTTCTAGTTACTTTATGAATAGTGATGTTACTTCTAGTTACTTTATGAATAGTGATTTTATCTTTAGTGATCTTCAATGTTTTCCCTTTTATTTCTATTTTCTCTCTTTATTTGCCAGAGATGGGGAAATTTCACTGAATTTGTGACATCTTTGGGAAAAAATTAATGGACCAGAATCTCTACCTTTAGATACAGGGGACAATGGCAGTCCCTCACATTGAATTTGAGACCATGGTTTTGGGGTCTGCCTATTAAGTTTTCCCAACTAATCAATTCATGCATCAAGTGTTAACCTTGAAGACATCAGCTTCTATTCATTTAACGAATTGAATCTTTCATATCAGGGACAATCACATTCATAAATTTGATCATGTCTGCTGACCTTGCAATACATACAGAGACTTGAAATGGATATTATAATGCTTATATAATAACAATAAATATTGATATTTTAGTTTGAAAATATATTTTGTTGAATATAAATTAGGGTTTATGGAGTCTGCTGAAGTATGCAGACGTTGTTGATCTTTTTTTAAAGTCTCTTTGTTCATTCACAGGAAATAAAGAGACTATGAAACATCCCAAAGATATCATTAATAAATTAACCCGTAAAAAAATAAAAATATTACTGCTTTTACTGCTCCTCCATTAGCTCTCAAATCCATTTACTGGAGCTGTTGTTGTATCTGACTCTCATTCAATGCTTACAAGATCCAAAAGGGGAGGTTTCAGATGAGTGGATGTTTCCTATAAAGTTTCCTAACCTCCAGAGGCTTTTGTGAATCTACTGTCCTGGGGATGGTGTTTTGGGCAATGAGAGACAGACAAGCTTGCATTGATCATTGGGGGTTGAAGATGGATAAGGGAAATGTTCTTTGGTCTCTTCACGACTCCTGTTGGATGAAGACACTAAAATAGAAAGTTCATCGATCCAGTGATTTAAGCAGTTTGGGTAACCCAAGCTAAGTAGAACTGGATGCCTGAGGCAGAATGAAAAGTATGTTTAACCAGAAGCACCAGAACCATCAGTATGCATACTCTTCAATATCTGTTGAGGGAGACTGAGCACCTATGGGTCTGCCTGGAGTGCAATGACAACCAATAACCAATGGAAAAGACAATTACTTGAAATAATAAAACAATAGAACAAGTTAATGAGTTTGTATATCTTTGAATAAAGTTTTAACATGGGAGATTAGAAAACATGTAAACATGAATTGAGATTCAACATGCATATGCAGATTGTTTTTATTTGTGTCCCAGGGGGAGAAAACATAATCTTGCCAAGGATTAAACTTGTATTGCTAAGTTTAGAGGGTTGTTGTCATAGCTGCCTGGCCACCCTCTCCACTAAAACAATTTGGGTGTGTTTCTTGCCATCTCTTTAAATGTCTTATCCTTCTAAGAAAATATTGTCCAAACAATATCCTTACATTTTTGTGTTGCTAAATGACAAACCCGGACCAGTTCAAATTTCACTCATAGTTTTTCCCCGTTGACTTATTTCATGTGGGGTTTGTACACACAATTTGTAGTTACATCAAACTGTAAAATAGGATAAATGTTGACACTGAATTCAAGTTCAACGTTTTCAATCAATTCTGTTTGAGAAATATAGGGGTGTAAGGAAGAAATTTTTTTCTTGCACTTAGAGTTTCAATTGCTTTTTTATTGTATTCCTCTTGTGATGTTATATTTATAATGCCTGCAAGCAATTTCCCCGATACCACTTATCTGGCCAACTCTCTCAATCCTTCATGCAATTGAGTTAAAAGTTTTTTTTCTTTTTCAATAAAGTTCATTTCAAGATATTCCCAGGATCCTTTCTTTCAAACTTAATTGATTCCTTGATAATTTCTTCTCAAAAGTATACCCAACATATCTCTATCTTTCTTTTTATAACCATTGTTACTAGTGGGTTTACAGACACTTTTCAGATTTCATCACCTCTACTGAATTGTCAAGTTTATTTCATTATTTTCTGTTTTTAAATGTATTAAACTTACTTTCTATATCTTTAGTCATTTTCCAACTCTTGCTGGCATATGTTAGATTAATACAACATTCTAAGACTGTTAAATTTGGAAAAAGAATTATTTACTATATTACTTTTAATCTTAAATTTATATTTGACATGTTTAGTTTTTCTTTCTTTGCCTAAAATTTTATATATTTATTTGTTGGAAATATTTTACTGAGAGCCAATTCATCATCATGTAGTATGTCCTTTACAGACGTAGCTCCACCTAACCCGGTTGAAAACTCTCAGTAACTCTCAACACCCCTGTTAAAAACTCTGTCTCATCAAGTTCTACCGTCTCATCCAACATGTTCAGGTGTTTTAATGCTCTATTGCATCATCTGTTGTCTTTCAAACCATCCTCCCTATTTTCTTTTCAATCACTGTGACATTAAATGGACCAAAATGTTTCAGTTTCCGGACCAGGTTTTTGTAAATGAGTTAATCTCTATCTATGGTGTTTCTAAGAATTTCCTGTCCACTTGTTTCAAATGATTTGGTTTTGTTCTCTAATGTTTGTGCAATGTTCCATGGTTTGCATCCATATGTTGCCACAGGAAAAATGCATGTCCTCAGCAGTTTTACATTTTTTTCCTTTTGCCGAGGTTTCTTCATACTAACCACCCTCTGAAATACCATGGCTGGTCTCTTAACTTCAGTGCAATCTACATTTTACTAATTCGGGGCAAGGTTTTCAAAATCTGTATCATTGTCAATGTCTTCCCTTATTGATGATAATTTTTTGTTGACATTTGAGAGACCCGTTATCTGATATATTTAAGTTATTGTTCCTTCATATTCAAACTATGTTGTAATTAATTAATTAATGTCTTTTTTGCATTTTGTAACACATGATATTATAAACTAATTTGTGAGCTTGTAGTTTGGGTCCCCTAACACTTTTGCTAACAGTAAATCCTGACCATTTTGTCTCCTGACCAGTGGTGTTGCAGATTTCATTAAATACCAGATCTTTTAAAATGTATGAAAATTGAAAACATTACATACGTCTCTGATATATTTAGTTATCCAGTTAATGATTGTTTTTTAAAACAATCTGCTAATATGCATGAATAAGCAATTACCTAAAGTGCCCCAAAGAGCAATGCTTTTGATACAGTGGGTACAAAGAAAAAGGCTGTCTCTGCAAAAATGAACTCGAAAGAATAGGCAAAAACACTATTAATGAAATGCACTAGAAGCCTGTTCTATAAATGGCTTTTATCCTGAAGCTTTAGACAAAACAGGATTAAGAAAAGAAAGCTGAGAATAGTTTTTGTCTTATCAATATTGATTTACAAAGCATTTTGACATCTAGTTCATTTTATTAAACACTTAAATTGATTTCATTTCCCCAAATTGTTTTTATGTTTTTAAGCTTTAAGTTTTGTATGTTTAATTTAATTGAACCATGGGAAAACATTTTTTCTGCTAATATTTTCCAGTCAAACACTCACTTGATATAAGTGATATGGTCTTGTGACTAGGGTTAAGCCCTTTCCTTGCACTCTGATTGTAGCTGGTTTGAATCTGGGCCACCCCTTCTGTTCATGAGTGCATTTTTTCCAGAGACCCCGATTTGATGAGCTACGAGGGTTTTTGCTTTTGTGCAATACCCCGCAGTGGTGTGCCCTTTATGGGAAGGGGAAAAGCCATATGGAGTAAACCTGCAATGAAGTCAATCCTTTAGTTTTAAACCTTTATATAAGGATTAGATTCAATATTTTATGAAATACCAAAATAATAAAAAATTTTTTTCAAATGTCAACTTCTATAACTTGTGCATGTTTCTTGGGGACTCGGACATGTGAGAAGAATGGATAATAAATTCATCCATCAACAGGTTCTTTTTGGGAGCTTTCAGAATGGAAAGTCTCCAAGACTGTCAGCTGCTCATATAAAGATATCTAGGACTTTTCTATTGGGGTCTCACAAATTGTAAAATCTAATTGTGATGAGCTATATGAAAACAGCATTATGCAAAGATGCAGAGACTTGAAGGATGAACTTTTAAGGCAAGAGAAATAAAGAACTCAGAAGTTGTCACAGTTACACACTTTCCAAATGATCATCCGTAAAGATGTAGAAGTCTATATATATTTATAATTCATGGGGGTTTGCAGATTTGGAAGTAAGCTTATTTGCGTGATATGCATAATTTAGTCTAACTATCCATCAGCAAGGTGTCCTTATGCTATCAGCACTATTTGATTCTTATAGTGTTGAATTTTATAGCAAGTATTAAGAGATCCTGTGAGATAAATATTTGAGGATCTAAGCTAAATGTTTCTCTGAAGTCGGAGCAGGCATGCCTGTGTGATTGAGGGCACTGATAATAAGGAAAGCAGGTCTTCATGCAAAATCAGTCAAAGGGCCATACCAGACACCCTGACTCGCCGAGTTCATAACAGGCAAACGCAAGTGGAAGAAGAAAAACGGATCCTGAAAATATTTGTATGGGTTTCATAACTACATGTAGCAGTCAGTGATTTGAAGAAATAATATTTGAGGAGTAAAGATGAATTGAGTGTTATTGTTGCTCTTGTATAATATACTACTACATGTACCAGTGCAGATCAATTGCTAGATGGGTTTTTTGCTTTTCTGTATTATAATTATTATCTCTTACTAACTCATTTATTTATGAATTACGTCTTGAAATGATAAACATTTTAATAATTAATCTGAAGAGAAATTTCTTTTGGGTTTCTCTTCTTCTTCTCTTCACCATTTACTTCCTTATAGAGGTGTTGGGGTGAATCGTAGTGATCTTGTGTGTTGCTTGTTCTTCTCTTCCACCATTTACTTCTTTATAGAAGTGTTGGGGTGAAATGTAGTGATCTTGTGTGTGCTTGTTGTTCTCTTCCACCATTTACTTCCTTATAGAGGTGTTGGGGGTGAAACGTATGATCTTGTGTGTGCTTGTTCTTCTCTTCCACCATTTACTTCTTTATAGAAGTGTTGGGGAGTGAAACTTAGTGATCTTGTGTGTGCTTGTTTATGGCACTTTGTAAGCTGATATTCATGTTCGTAATGGCTGTTTTTGATGCTGTCGCTCCATCTTTTACGTGGTCTTCCTCTTGCCTTGTACTCATTATACTTTGTCTGTGGCTCTCGTGGTAGCGATACCAGGCATTCTGGTCAGGTGTCCAAACCATTTAATCTGTTGTTCTTTATGAATTGCATGACTGGTTTCACATCCAGTCTCTGATTTCTTCATTTCTAATTTTGTCTCTTATTGTCACACCTGCAGCTCTTCTAAGACACCTCATCTCTGTCGTTATGATTTCCGCTCATTAGCTGCTGTTATTGGCCATGTTTGACACTGGTAACATAGTGTTGGCAGAAAATCGTTCTTATGAGATTTGCTTTATGGGTTTCTCAATTTGGAATAATAGTCTCATCATAATCATCTTCCAATAGCTTGTACTGAGCAGAACTTTGCCACCTAACAGTTCTTGAATTTCTCTCTCTAATAGGCCTCTGGGCGACATCATTAAATCATCAGATTCATCCCAATTCATCTTCTACATCTTTTCTCCTCTTTTGAATCCTCTTTCTATACTGGTCTTTTCCAACATTTCATGTATTTTTATATATTAAAAATAGTAACTGTTATTGCGTTATATAACTACTGTAGATCAGTACTCCATGCTATTCAGTGCAGAAAATTGCTGGGTTTACTGAAACTACTGTCTGATATATGCAACCACTGCTTGGTCATCATGTAGCTGTTACCATCTTATACTGTAGAATATCAGGAAATGAGACAGTAGATCAACTAGTTAAGGAAGGTGCTGCTGTGAGCAACTGAATGTACCAGTTGCATGTCATGAGAAAACTCACGATCAAATCAATTGAAAGCTACCAATACTATTGCTAGATGACTACCAAACTATGAAAAGATTAAATAGTTATCATTCTGTGCATCAGAACACAATTGACACTACAACCATATTATCCAAATTCAAGATTGGTAATTCCACTATGTGTCATTCACCTAGACTGCAGGGCGCCCATGTGGTGCTGGGGCTTGCAAGGGAAGTAAAGAACCACTGCGACCTACAATGCAGGTCATAAGGCGACTGATTTGACCTTGGATGTTACCTAGTAAATAAAAAGCAGTGCAGAAATCTGATGTGCTGGCCTACTTGTAGGCACATAACTGCACAATGTACAATCGCTCTTAGGCTCAGATCACATACACATCACACAGAGTGGTTGACAAATGGTCGATATAGAGCAGTTGAAGAAAAAAGACTGCAGGGCACACACTTCAAGACTGCAGGGCACACACTTCAAGACTGCTCTGAATATGACTCACTGACACAGTGAAACAAAAATGAACAGAAAACTAGACATATCTCTGGATCTACACAGGAAACGATGTTTGCTGAGATAACATTGCAGATATAGACATTATTTCAAAGTGAAAGAAGAAGAAGAAGAATATGTAATTACTATTAGTGAAAAATATATATAGCTGAGATGTCATGAAATTGGTCCTATCCTGTTAGTCTTAAGCTATTGAGTTTTAAATAGCGTCAATTTAAATATCACAATTATCATCAAGGTGCATATCCGTTATGGACGTTGCTCTCTTTGCAGCACATCTGAAATTCACTCTGTCTCTTGCCAGTTCACCCACTTTGTCGATGGTCATGTTCATGGTTTCTTTAATATCTTGTAGCCATCTTCTTCTTGGTCTGCCTCTGCGTCCTGGGACCCTGCCCTCTAGTATTGTTCCTTCCAGGCCATCGTGACGCTTGATGTGACCAAAGTATGTAATTTTCTGTATAGTATGTTGTTTATCAGCCAATTCTCTTTAACATTTAGTTCTTTCAGGACATCAGTGTTCTTTCTTTTTCTGTCCATGGTATTCATAGGATCTTTCTGTAGCATTTAGTTTTGAAGGACTGGATTTTCGTTCTTAATTTTTTGTGTAATAGTCCATGATTCACAACCATAAGTAGCACTGGGAAAATGCATGCTCTCAATATTTTTAATTTTAGTATTTTGCTGGTGCTTTGCTTCATGTTCTTCATTGTGTTTAACTTCTTGATTGCTATTGCCAATCTAAATATCACAATAAGAATGATAAAAATGGCCAAAGAACGATCGGCAAGAGAGAGAATAGCATAAATTGATTATTGTGTTTTAACTTGTGTAACTAATGTTCACTAAATTATCGATCAAATGGTTTCGTTTTCTTTTTTTCGAATATTTGATAGAAATTTCCATACTTGATATGAATTTTGTGCAGATTTGACTGAATTGTTTTGTTCTTAAATATTGATGAAGGGAACAAAGAATCTTGTACATTTTCTGATGACAAAGTCAAATGTTGGTTATTTAAATTGAATGTTTGGAACCACTTTTCTCCTCAGTGACTTGTCAATAAAATATATCTTCAATTCTATATTTCAAATATGTATGAATTCTGAGAGTTCTTATCCTGAAGAAATTGATGTTGCAAATTCAAAGTCAGGGATATGTCAAGATTTTCAACATGATGATTCATTACAAAGCTGATACACGTATAGCCTATAATAGGGGCAAAGAGGTTTGTCAGGAGAAGGTACATGAGCAAGTAAAAGAACAAAGCCTCCAGACCAATGTTGTCCAACGTTTTTAGTTATTGGGGCACGTCTCACTCATTGTTGTGGAGGCACCATGTGATGAATGAAATACTACTACTACTCACCCATGTATTGCGAGGGCCCTCAAGTGTAGCTAAGAATAGTACCACTGGGACCTACAAGGCATGTCATACGAGGCGACTGAGGTAGGGGCCTAGGGAAGGCACCCTAGTAAATAAAAAGTGTTGCATAAATCGGATGTTCTGACCTACTTGTAGGTGCATAACTGGCACAACATACAATTGCCATTAAGCTCGGATCACATACAAATCATAAAGAGTGGTTAACAAGTTGTCGATATGGAGCGTTTGAAGAAGAATACTACTAATACATATGTACCATGTACTCGAGCACCTATGTACTCGGAGCACCTATGTACTCGGAGCACCTATGTACTCGGAGCACCTATGTACTCGGGGCACCTGTACTGAGCACCTGTACTCGGAGCACCTATGTACTCGGAGCACCTGTATCTGAGCACCTATGTACATGTCCAGAGTGCTCTAATGATAGTCTTCATATAACTGATAACTACTAATATATATGTACCTATGTATGACACCTATGTACCGGAGCACCATGTACTCGGGGCACCTATGTACTCGGAGCACCTATAGACATGTCCCAGTGCTCTAATGATAGTCCTCATATAACTGATAACTACTAATACATATGTACCTATGTACTCGGAGCACCTATGTACTGGAGCACCTATGTACTCAGAGCACCTATGTACATGTCAGTGCTTAATGATAGTCCTCATATAACTGATAACTACTAATATATATGTACCTATGTACTTTGAGCACCTGTACTCGGAGCACCTATGTACTCGGAGCACCTATGTATATGTCCGAGTGCTCTAATGATAGTCTTCATATAACTTGATAACTACTAATATATATGTACCTTGTACTAGAGCACCTATGTACTCGGAGCACCTATGTACTCGGAGCACCTATGTACTCGGAGCACCTATGTACATGTCCGGAGTGCTCTAATGATAGTCCTCATATAACTGATAACTACTAATATATATGTACCTATGTACTCGGAGCACCTATGTACTCGGAGCACCTATAGACATGTCCGGAGTGCTCTAATGATAGTCTTCATATAACTGATACCTACTAATACTAATAATAATAATAGTATTAATATAGTTGAGATGCCGACACTTTCTCCAGTGAAAAAGCAAAGGGTGAGATTCGGGGACAGTAGTATGGTTATAAAATTAAAAAGGTTGCAAGAGTGGGAAGATCATGTTCATGGGAGTGCTGCGAAGAAAAAACTGACAAATAATTTGTTTTCTTGAAATCTGATTTACATTAAAGACGACATAGTAAAATAGGGTGCCACTATTGTATGACACGGGCACCATTGAGCCCATGGACACCACTGTACTGTAGTCTGTCAAAGCAGATGTGGATAGAAGCGTAGCTTCTCCACCTCCACATGGTGGCACTGGAACATATTACTGTACTGTAGTCTGACAAAGGGTGTAGGGATAGAAGCGTAGCTACTCCACCTCCACGAGGTGGTCGTTAAAGCAGGTTGCCGTATTGTAGTCTGACAAAGGGGATAGGGATAGACGGGTAGAAATGTTGAAAATGTTCCTTATACTGAACGGCTTCACCGTGTCAGAAAAGAAGCAAAAAATATCTTAGATCAGCGTTTCCCAAACTGGGGTCCGGGGGTCTGCGATGTACTCACAGAGGTCCTCAAGCGCTTGAAGAAATATTATGATATTTGACATTTCAAACAGAAAATTAAATTTCATAAATATGTTTAACAACAGTGGTAAACTAATTCCGCTGCGAAATCAAAGGACCTCGACCAGACCGGAGTCTAACTGCCTGATAGGATAAAATGAAAGATCATTTGAAGTTTCCCGTATTCTGAGAACATTGTTTACTATTGTAACACAAAGAGAATTAATTCCTGTCCATTTTCATATATAGAAAATTTTATGGGTCAGACAGCAAAATGTATTTAAAAGTTGTTAGCGGTATTGCAAAGTTTGGGAACATCTATCTTAGATCATTCACAAGCTACATTGAATTACTGAAAAGTGATCAATAAAGCGTGCCTGACAATCATTGCGAAAAGAACGAAAAATGTAAGACTCTCAGTCAAACGAGGTCCAAGCATCATGCCAAACAGACATTTTCGGATACGCCCACATGTAGTATGTGCTTATAAATTGGGGCAACATATTCAAGTTCTCGGCAAAAACCACACATATCACATTTGTCAACTTGGTTGATACACAAATAAGGAGAAGCACGTACTATCTTCTTTTGTCATTCTCTGGGGTTTTTTTTGCCGTTAGTCGTCGCACGTTTAACTGATGTTCGGTTTCCGAGATAGTGTACGAACGATCGGTAATTTGATATGTTGTGATATTGTGCAGTTTTAAGATGTCTGCAACATCATCAATACATCTTTTTCTTAGTCTACCCCTTTCTCATGTGCTCCTTCCATATTGGGTGGTCTCAGTGGCCTGGAGGTAAGGCACTTTTTAAAGCGAGAGGAGATATACGGTTCGGTCGCCACTTGAAGCAATCGGAATATTTTTACAGAAACCCTTGATCTCACCGTATGTGAGGTCAAATTCTTAGTTATATCGGAGACGGACGATAAAACAGGTCTAGTGTTCAAGGTGAGCACATAGAAAGAAAATGTTCTTTCTTTTTTTCTTTTCTCCAATCCTGTTTAGCCTCACAGTGTCAGGTCAAGAAGAGATTTCTAAAACGAGCCCTTTATGCGCGCTTCGTAGATAGTGTCTTTCGTCGCCTCTGCTTTCTCTGAGGTCCATCTTTCGCGTGGCCTGCGTTTTGCTTTGTACCCATTGTATCGGGACAGCATTGCTCTTTGAGGTGCACTGTCTGTTGGTAATCTGCTTACGTGGCCGAACCATGTAATTTGTTGTTTCTTGATGAAGTTCAGTACTGATGTTGTACCCACTTTTTCCAGATGTCTTCATTTCTCAACCGGTCTCTTCTTGTTACCTCCAGCATTCTGCGTAGACACTTCATCTCTGTTGTGACTGGTTTTCCTCTATCATTTAATGAAAGAAAATCTATTAGTTGAAATAGATAAAAGTAATTTGTGAAACCGTTGTCCTGGAAAAAAATCGTTAATAGTAAAAATCGTACACAATTTTTACAATCTTCCAAATTACATCAGGAATCCTTTTCAATGCTACGGAGTTCGTGACCTGTCACTGAGATCATCCCTGAGTTAGAAAGAGATGGGAGTACACATGATTATTCATCGATATGCAATGATAAATATTTTATCAATCAATAAATCGATCAATCTATTAACGTGTTACCTAAGTCAAACAACGTAAACACCAAAACTGTGTGCTATACAAATTCTAGTGCACCAATAACATTGCGGTCAAAACTCTTTGGCTAAGACCAACGTGTCTGTCCACTTGTTCGCGCAATATGAGGAGCCTTCGTAGAGAAAATATTCAAAGTAATACATTAAAACCAATTTCGAGTAGCTTTCATTCGATAGAATGACGATGCTATGAGTTTTTACATGTTCGTTGTGGCGCTATCGGGTAGGTCGTATTAAAAAGATCGTGACTCATATAACTTGCTAAAGAACTCTTTTATTCTGTAAGTTTCTCCTCCTAACGCATTTATGTTGGAATGTCTACTGAGTTAAGTGGGAGAGAAACATCAAGAGATGAACAAATTATAGCTTATCAGATTGCAACATCAAGGCTAGAGACAAGGGGTGTTGGAGGTCCGTTACAATTAACCTTCCATGCGGAGACGGTACCTACCTAATGATGAAACTGAATTAACCAGTACACTTTCTTTGTACACTTTAAAACAATATATCGCGAGCCAATATATCGGTTCAGAAGAGTGGAAAGGTTAACTATATTTATTATGTGTCAACTCATAAGTCCCTTCGAACTCGGGCTCTCATTTCAATTCCCCCAGTCTGATGACCGCTGTCTCATCGATTGCCGTGTGATCATCCAACCTGTGGTCTTTCGGTGATTTCATTAAGTGTACACAGGTCATAGTTGATCACTTTCTAAGAAAACTATAAAACTAACTAGAGTCTTCGTGATCGCAAATCTGGGAATCAATGCGTACTTTTCAGTTGAACATCAGAAAGTGTGTGAAACCATGATCAAATGTCTCTTCTGGAGACAGGGCTGCCATAACAGCAGTACCAAAAAAACTCTATTTATGTGCCAAAGTTGACCAGCGTTAGTAACAGTTATTCTCAGATCGTCAATGACATCTTGCACCCATCGTCTTCTGGGTCTTTCATTCTTCTTACCAGGCACAATTCCTGCCTGAGTATATCTAAGGCACTTTCTTAATGGAATTTGATGGCCAGTCAAAAGTAATTACATTTCTTTGTTTCTATTAATGTTTTCTAATAAGCTATAGCAGTTTCAAATAATATCTCAAAGAAGGAGTCAGTACAATTAATAAACTGAATGTATGAACATAAGTTACTGAGTCATATTTGCATACACGTGTCTTAACGAAGTGCTATACTACTTGAGCATGTGTTATCATGTTCTTGCAGCCTCACTATCTCTTGTTCTGGCTAAAAGTTCTGATGCTGTTTCTGTGCCGTGCCATGATGTTAAACTATCTATAATCTTTCCTCTGTAAATCTCTATAAATCGACATATCGATATGGAAGAGAGGAGAGAAAGAGAAAGACATATGATAAATCTATGTAAAAATAGCCCGAAACACGTAATAACAAAGTACTGTAGTTTTAGAAAAATAAAAACAAATAACAATAACTGCTGAAACAAAATAAAAAAGTGTTGATTAACGGTTTGAAAGCGGTGTCATTCTTTTAAAACTAGTACCAGTCATTTAATTCTTGGTAGTAACTTTGTAATTCAGAAATTTATTTTTATCATCAGTGATGGATGTTTGCCTTGACATATTTTCTATCTCCGGTGAGAAAGAGTTGTTCCTGGATATCAATCTGATGTTTTGCGTAATTATTTTCTGTCTCCGGTGAGAAGTCAAAGTATTCTACCTACTTTAAATTACCAATTCTAAATTTGTGTAGCGCTCAGCTAATATATTCAATTTCATTTTCTTTTCTTTTTTGCTTATAAAAGTATTTAGTACAGTAGTTTCTCAACCTGTGGATCGCGAGGCTTTGGTCAACGACCATTTCACAAGGATCGTTATTTTACACATATTTCGATGGTCTTAGAACCGAGACACCGCTCTCGAATACATCCTGCATATCAGAATATTTGTTACAATTCTGGCGCAGTAGCAAAGTACTGATTGTGAAAGTAACAGCGAAAAATATTGTATGATTGAAGTCACCACAACACGAGGAACTGTATTAAAAAGTCGCGGTATTGGAAGGTTAGAAAGCTACTGGATTTATTATTTGAAATGAATTTATTCCTTCTAAAGTAAAGAATTCATCGATTCTATCGTATTAAGTAACATTTTGGCACCATTAGTACCACGATAGCCTGTTCAAATAGTCTTCTGGGGTTAATGTATGCATGAAAAGCTACGAAAAAGAGTATAGAAAATAAAACCACAACGATCACGTGATGTCGCATGAATTTGATATTGTTGCATATATGTTAATTCATTAAACAGAAATATTTGGCGTATGCTAAATCAAGGTTATCGATTATCAGTTATATGAGACTGTCATCATAGCACTCCGGACACATGTCATAAGGTTCTCGATCTCCGTCTCCTTAAATGGCGGCGTCCAGCGACTAACGCCAGTTCGATGTTGTTAATCCAATCTCCTTGCATATTTAGTATATCGTTCTTTTCAGGCTACTGTGTTGACCTATATCTCTTTCAATCTGGTCAGCGGTGGGATTTTTGCCTGAACTCACCATGTTCAGGAAAGACTCTCTCAATGGTGGTGTCATTTCGATCGCAGCAGCTCCCTCTGATATTGTAGCCAAGCCAGCCAATCTATCAACATTCCACGTACTCCTAACTCCTGGTACTTGGGGACAAAAATGAAGGTAGTTTCTCTGATCAGTGTCTGTACCAGTACCCACTCCACAGGTGCATCTCACCATTCCCTGATTCGACTTTTTACAGTCCCATGCTCATGGAGTCACTGGTATGAAACACGAGTAGTTGTAGAGATGCCAGCAGTTCACCTCCTCCATAACCACCCGAACCTCCATTGTCAAACTACTTGTGAATTGTTTGCGTGAAGCCCACTAGCCTCTCTTATTATAATATTTCCTCCTGAGCGTGCTAAAAAAGCCCACGCACAGCGTTGTTGCGAATGATTGTAAACCACATCTGTATCATTGATGATGTGTCATTCAAAGGGCATCACCTCCCACGTTAGTCAGTGATAGATTATTTTGTTCATGATTTTTTTGTGTAGATGTAATAACTGGTGAAAAGCAGTCTGAGTGAGGTGGCACAGAAATCATTCACTCTTGTTCTCAATTGCAGGATACATGTTTTTCTAAAGCGTATCTTCACTTACAGCTCAGCCATGATCTGCCTATAACGGAGGTCTACCTTTACTCATGTGAGTTCTTCATGGAGAGGATGTTTCCTTGTTGCATTGATTCTTGGAATGTGATCAGGAACCACTCAGAAGTTTCAATTCTGTGAGCAATGATTGGGAGGTCAGAGAAAAGTTAAATTGACATTCCTGAATTGTGTCTTTAGTGCATCAGAATGATGTACATAACCTCATTCTGAATTCTTTTCAATCTCACTGTTTGCGTAGGATAATTGTTAGGAAGCGCGTATATTCTATACATGACAGAACAATGCTGTGGTACAGAGCATAAAGACGTTGCTCAATGTTGGCAGCCGCTACATGATTCTCCCAGTGCGAGATGGTGCGTTGCGACCTTGGCAATAACAGTCGATATGGTTCTAAGCACATGAGCTTTGCGATCAAATTTTACCAAGTAACGCATAGATGCTGTTCCGGGTAGTGTATATCATCTAAAGTTACATGTAGTGTGTCAGCTTCACAATGTGATTATTAAGGAAAAACCATGAAATACTTCTTTGTTATGGTTTATCGTTGCTGGTAACATCCCGCACCTGAGCCATTATGCTGATTCAAGTTCTTCCTGGAAATTTATTGTAATTTCATCCCTGTTTTTCTTCCCTGTCTGTACACCATGATGTCGTCTGCCAAACAGCAGTATTCGTCCCTGCCAGATGTTATTGGCCATAATCATCATGAAGTGAACTGATGAATAGTGCTGGGTGGTGGGGACTAAGTGAGCCCGGTAAAAATTTTTGTCGGCACGAAGTACCAGTTACCACCCTGAGTCATCACTTTTCTCTCGGACAGGGCGCTCAATCCATCTTAACAGAACAATGGTGTCGATATTGAGACGTGAGCAGTTATCTGGGTATGTGATTGGAACTTTGTTGTAGCATCCTCGAGATCTAGTACAACAGCGCAGAATCTCCCGTCAGCCTGAAACAACTAAGACGTCGCCAGGAAAGATCGTGCATTACCTGGTTTACTGGCTCGTCTGCCATCAGCATATCCGAGTGAAGAAACATGATTCCTCCAAATCCCGATCGAAACCTACATACCACTGCTTTTCAGAAAGCTTACCTGTGTTCTACGTGAAGTGTCTAAAACCACTTATGTATTTGTGTGATTCTTGTTTGGTTTTGCCAGTATTATTAAATAACTGTGTAGCCATTCTGCCTCCCTGAATGTCGCCATTTTTTTTAAACTAGTGTTGAATTCTTCCTAGCCATTCGTAATGCTAATCCGATATCCTGCTTATGTCATGTATTGGATACCATCGCCAGCTGGTGCAGTGTTGTGAATCCTCTTAAGCCATTGCGTATTCATCACTCTGTCTACACTCTGTGTCGAAGCCTGTGCTCGATAACAGGAAATGATATTGAGTCTCTTGCTTCCATATCATTTCGATTCGTCTGTTGAATAAATGATCCAAGATGCCATTCCTTTACTTCATCGGTTTCGCCACACCAGATCGTTATCTTGAAAATCTGGTATGTACGTCTGTGTATTCCACCTAAATTCATAACCTGGTGAAACCGCCATAATTTACTGGAAGACTATCAGAAGAAACATTTGTACAAATTCTTCCCACCTAGCAGCTTTGCTTGGATTGCTATAAATCTTAAAAGTGTCATTTTCTCATCCCATGTCACTTTCAACTCCAAGATATGTTGCAGCAAAGCTGGCGGCTTGCTCGGCGTGCCTTTGCCGCCGATAACATCTTCTTACTAGGTGTTCAATCTCCCCATTCCCACCACAGGAACTTTGTGTTATATTCTTCCGCACCTGTTAGAGATGCTTGGGCCTTGGCATGTCGAATTTTACCAATCGTGTCTCCGAGCTGCGTTGTCGTACAATCGAACCTTCGACGTAATCTGGCTTCTGCTCGATCGGCACGCCTCTCGTTAAGATAACGCATGAGCAGTGATCACTACCATGGAAGGAGTACATCCCAAGACATCCTATCTGGTAAAGGCAAGGGCAGATAAGCCAATTGCCAGGTCGGTCTTCATCTGAATCGTCACGGTCGTTTGGCAGGGTGGGACTGCGCAGTAAAAAGACTTGAAAAAATAAGTAAACACGTACAAAACAAAAATTACTACAGTTTACAAAATACACATAAACAGTGACGATAAGCAGCGTTTTATATATTGTGTTTGCTCTACATATATATGTCATTTATCCACTATAATAACGTGTTCTCTCCTTTTCACTCTCGGTTTTTGGCCCTACTTTCATTTCGTTGTTCGTTTTGTTCCCAATTTTCATCGAATGATTTATGTTTCCACATGTAATCGTCCATTTTGCCAGTGTTCCTCGAAAATTCGTCATTCTTGTTGTATTGTTTGCTTGTCAGGCCTTTTGGTCAAGAAACATTGCTGTTTATCATCACTGTTATATTATTTTTATAAACTAGTAATGCTGTTTTATGTGTTTACAGTCGTTTAGCCAGCCTGGTTACTTGACACTGTATTTAAGACTCAAATCTGTTGTGACAATGTATCCTCCCAATTTCTATTTCCCTGTCGATTGGTAATAGTATTACCCACGCCTGTTGTCCTCTAACATTGGAAATCCTACAAAGAGATATTACTTTCATCCTGTTCAGAATATTCCTTACTATCTGGAAAGCATCTACCCTTCAGTTATGTACATATGCATTGACAATAACGAGGCGTTGATGCTGTATTCAACAACGTGTATTTGCTAAATCATCGCAATTCTACCCTCAAAAACATCTTCTGCCTAGACACCTTATGATTAATACAAAATATACATGTCTAAGATATTTTCTATTTGTAGAATACACATGAAATCAGGGCATGGATTGTACCCAGTACAGATTGGTCCCCCTGTGACACCAACAACGTCAACATGCGTAAAAGAGAAAGTTTGTCCAAGATGGGACGCTTTGCATCTGATATGACTGCAGACCAGTACAGTATTCAAAGTGGTGAGAGGTTTAATCTGTCCATTTTAGCTGTCTTTCTAGCTCCTGCTAGATGCTTTTTCTCCTACCCTCTTCTCCTACGTACCTAAGACAAAAGACACGACCATGCGCTTTTGCTGTATCCCATCATCAGTCCCGGTACCACCTGAACACTGCTGTCTTTGTTGCAACGGGTTCTGGCGCTAGTGCACACGATACTCCATGCTTTGTGAAGTCGTTCGTGGCGACTGATTCTATCACTCAGTCATACAACTGTCGGCACGCGGAGCAACTGGCTTGGATGTAGTCGCCACAGCTTGTCAGCGATCGAACAACTTTAGCTTAGTTTGGCGTCATGCAGCTTGTCAGCAAGTGAACAACTTTAAGCTTAGATTTAGTCGCCACAACTTGTCCCTTAAGTAGCTCTAACTTTAAGCTTGGTTAGTCATATATTTGATATAATATTACATTATTATTCCAGCAACGGTGCATTAAACATATCTTTTTGGCACCAAGGATTATATTAATATTTAAGTTAAGTTTAAAGCTAAGGAATATCAGTATTGTGAGTAAACACGTGAAACAAGTACTGGTTTTACAAAATACATAAACAGTGACGATGATAAATAACAACGTTTCGATCAAAGGCCTTTATCGAAGCAAAGCAATACCAACAAGAATGACAATTTCGGGAACATACAAATGAACGATTACATGGCGACATAGCCTATCTGATGAAAATCTTATAGGAATAAAACGAACAACGAAAATGAGTTTGTACAAAACCGAGTGGAAAAGGAAGGAACAATAAACAATATAATTGGATAAATGACACATATATTGAGCAGCTTTATATAGATAACAGGTGCGGATAGACGGTGCTAAGAAACGCCAAGATATAATGCGTTGGTCGAGAGGGTCGCAAAAGTGCCATACGAATGAAATAAAACCGGTTCTCCAGGGCGAATCGGCTGCC
>JADZMA010000800.1:0-29483 GCA_020796225.1 Arion vulgaris | reverse complement strand
AAGTCCTCTTGTGTCTGGGTTTGGAAAGCTGAACAATGAGTCATGTGAACCGATGAGTCTGAACTAAAGCTATCAAATTATAATTGTTCAGCTAAACGTCTGGGTTACTTGAAAATGAATAAGTAAATGATTATATCATACAATGGGGAACTGTCTAAATGACTGTATCATACAATGGGGAACTGTCTAAATGACTGTATCATACAATGGTGAACTATCTAAATTACTGTATCATACAATGGTGGATTGTCTAAATGACTGTATCATACCATGGTGAACTGTTATTGTTGTATATACCGATAGGTTGGTTCAACTTGGTGAGAAATCCGGCCGGGGTTTCTTGGCTAATGCGCATGGTAGGGTTGTTGCAGAGCGAAGTGGGGCTATACAGGACAACTACTTCTAGTATGAGGATGGAGGTTGAGGCTGTTACTGCTGCCCTCCATTGGATTTCTGGAACTTCATTTACTGGGGCAGTTGTTGTATCTGACTCTCAGTCGATGCTTCACAAGATCCAGAAGGGCAGGTTTCGGTATGAGTGGATGTCGTCTATAGAAGTTTCTAACCTCCAGCGGCTTCGTGGATATACTGTCCTGGGCATGCGGGTGTTTACGGTAATGAGAGAGCGGACAGGCTTGCATCAACAGCATCGATTGTTGGGGAGTTGAAGATGGATAAGGGGATATTCTTCGGTCTCTTCGAGACTCTCTGGATGAGGACACTATTCGATGTTAAATCGATCAAGCTGATTTAAGCAGTTGGAGTTACCCGTTGTTCAAGTCGAACTGGATGCTTGAGAGGCAGAGTGAGAGGTGTGTTTAATCAGCGAGCCACAGGAACCATCAGTATGCATACTCATCGATATCTGTTGGGGAGACTGAGCACCTATGGGTCTGAACGGAGTGCAATGACGTCAGTTTAGTAACCAATAACCAATAACCAATTGTGAACTGTCTAAATGACTGTATAATACCATTGTGAACTGTTTAAATGACTTATAAGGTCTAAAATGACATAATGTATTTTGCATCACTTGAAGTTTAATCAACTAAATGACTCCATCACTTTAAGAACTGACTAACTGACTCCATCTCTTAAGAACTGATTAACTGACTCCATTTATTTAAAACTAACTAATTGATTTTGTCACTTTAAAATTACATAAATGGCTTTATCATTTTAGAAACTAAATTACTGTCCTCATAAATAAAAAAACTAACAACTGATTTCAACTAAACATCGAAACTGATTGTATCATACAAAATTTAGTTTCTAAGTTAATTCTTACCGCTCTGGTTCCAGCAGTTCCAGAGTTATCACCACCAAGACCAAACAAATCTTTAATGGCTGTAATGACATCTTGAATCAAGTCCTCTTGTGTCTGGGTTTGAAGATAAACAATTAAACTTGTGAATCTGGAGTCTGAACTAAAAGTATACACTTTTAATTGAACGGCTAACTAGATTGTGTTACTTGAAGATAAACTAAATGACTGTATAAATAATTTAAAGATAAATTCATTGATTGTATCAATTGATAATACTTAGAGCTAATTATCCTCTTTCTTATTTACATTTCTTGTTTACATTTCTGTATCTCTTCTACACTTATTCTCTCTTGTTTCTTTAAATATCCCTATTTCTTTATTTTCCTTGCATGCATTCTTACCGCTCTGGTTCCAGCAGTTCCAGAGTTATCACCACCAAGACCAAACAAATCTTTAATGGCTGTAATGACATCTTGAATCAGATCCTCTTGTGTCTGGGTTTGGAAAGCAGAACAATGAGTCATGTGAACCGATGAGTCTGAACTAAAGCTATCAAATTATAATTGTTCAGCTAAACGTCTGGGTTACTTGAAAATGAATAAGTAAATGACTATATCATACAATGGGCAACTGTCTAAATGACTGTATCATACAATGGGGAACTGTCTAAATGACTGTATCATACAATGGTGAACTATCTAAATTACTGTATCATACAATGGTGGATTGTCTAAATGACTGTATCATACAATGGGGAACTGTCTAAATGACTGTATCATACAATGGGGAACTATCTAAATTACTGTATCATACAATGGTGGATTGTCTAAATGACTATCATACCATTAGTGAACTGTCTAAATGACTGTAATATACCATTGTGAACTGTCTAAATGACTGTATAATACCATTGTGAACTCTAAATGCCTGTATCATACCATTGTGAACTGTCTAAATGACTGTATCATACCATTGTGAACTGTCTAAATGACTGTATCATACCATTGTGAACTGTCTAAATGACTGTATCATACCATTGTGAACTGTCTAAATGACTGTATCATACCATTGTGAACTGTCTAAATGACTGTATCATACCATTGTGAACTGTCTAAATGACTGTATAATACCATTGTGAACTGTCTAAATGACTGTATAATACCATTGTGAACTGTTTAAATGACTTATAAGGTCTAAAATGACATAATGTATTTTGCATCACTTGAAGTTTAATCAACTAAATGACTCCATCACTTTAAGAACTGACTAACTAACTCCATCTCTTTAAGAACTGATTAACTGACTCATTCATTTAAAACTAACTAATTGATTTTTGTCACTTTAAAAATTACATAAATGGCTTTATCATTTTAGAAACTAAATTACTGTCCTCATAAATAAAAAAACTAACAACTGATTTCAACTAAACATCGAAACTGATTGTATCATACAAAACTGAGTTTCTAAGCTAATTCCTTACCGCTCTGGTTCCAGCAGTTCCAGAGTTATCACCACCAAGACCAAACAAATCTTTAATGGCTGTAATGACATCTTGGATCAAGTCTTCTTGTGTCTGGGTTTGGAGTTGAACAATGAGTTATGTGAACCAGTGAGAATGAACTAAATCTATCAAAATTTACTGTCCAACTAAACGTCTGCGTCACTTGAAAATGAATCAAGCAGTGGCCGCTGGTTATAAAGGGCCAGTGTGATCGGGCCCCACCAAAAATAATATGTAACGTGTATTTATTTATTACTTTATAACAACCCAAAACCATGATTTTTCCGAAAAATTTTGTCTAGCCCACCAACAAAAATGATCACGAGCCGCACTGGAATCAAGTAATGACTGTATCATACAATTGCAACTCGTCTACAATACTGTATCACAAGAAAATGAACTAATGTGTGTTGTATCACTTGAAGTTTAACTAACTGACTGACTCCATCACTTGAAGTTTAACTAACTGACTGACTCCATCACTTGAAGTTTAACTAACTGACTGACTCCATCACAAGAGTCTTTATCATTTAAACAAAAATTACTGCCTACATAAATTGCAATTAATAATACTTAAAACTGTTTATTATCTTTGTTATTTACATTTGTTGTTAACATTTCTGTATCTCTTCTAGACTTATTCTCTTGTTTGTCTATTTAACTGATAACATTTACCGCCTGGTTCCAGCAGTTCCAGAGTTATCACCACCAAGACCAAAAAAAATCTTTAATGGCTGTAATGACGTCTTGAATCAAGTCCTCTTGTGTCTGAATTTGGAAAGCAGTACAAAGTCATGAAAACCAAGTGTTTGTATAAAAACTATCAAAATAATTGTCTAGTTAACTATCTGTGCATCTTGAAAATGCATTAATAAATGACTATCTACTGAAGGTGAACTGCTCAACGTAATGTTGAGTAGTCGAATCATCATCACTACACATCGAACCAATTAGTCCATAAGTGTTCGAATCGCTTCTTAGTATGTCTCTCAGTGTGAGCAACAATGATAATCAGTTCTTTGTTGGTTTACGATTCTTCTGTGACTACCAGCACAGTGTTCTTGTCTAGCTACACTACACTTGACTTGGAATTCAACTTAACGTATCATGCGATAATGAACTTGCACAATGACTGTGTCAAATCAAGATGAAATAAAGTGTGTTGCAATATCATCAGCATCATCAGGTGCCTGCCAGCTGGCATAGACTTTTATGAATCTTAACAAATCCCCGCAAATGCCTCTTTCGTATATTGAGAATAAAATTTCTCTATGTCTGTATTGCAACACTTTTATTACTAAATGATATGTCTCTTTAAGAACTACTTGACAGATTTTGTTACATTAACAGAACTGACTGAAATTGAACTTTGCTGCTTGTATCAGTTGATAATAATTACAACTGTTTTATTACTGTATCTCTTCTACATAGTGGCGGCTCGTCATTAAGGGCGAGAGGGCCGGACCCACCAAAATAATGTGTAACGTGTATTTACTATTTAATAAACTAAAATATAACCTAACCCAGAGCATGATTTTCAAAAAATTTGTGTCTGGCCCTAAACAAAAACGATCACGAGCCGCCACTGCTTCTGCACATGTTCTCTCTGCTTCTCTATTTAACTGACAACATTCTTACCGCTCTGGTTCCAGCAGTTCCAGAGTTATCACCACCAAGACCAAACAAATCTTTAATGGCTGTAATGACGTCTTGAATCAAGTCCTGTTGTACCTGAATTTGGAAAGAGCAGAACAAAGTCATGAAAACCCAGAGTTTGTATAAAAACTATCAAAATGTTATTGTTTAACTGTCGTCCTCATTTGAAAATAAAAAAGTGATTGGTTGCGTTTATTGCAGATCAACTGGCTAGACTACTGTAGCAAATCAACATATTGTCTTATATTACTTAAAGTTTAACTAACTAAATGATCTATCACTTAAGAACAAACTACAGACTCCATCTCTTTAAGAACTTGCTGCTTTTATCACTTTAAGAATATAATAATTTTAAATTCATAAACGTCTTGGAATGTGAAATCCAGAGACGGCTCGTCATTATGACCAGTGGGCTGGTCCAACAAAATAATGTCTAACGAGTATTTATTATTTTATAAATAAAAAATAACAACCTAAATCTATGATTTTTCAAAATATGTGTCTGGCCCACCAGCAAAATGGTCAGAGTCGCCACTGGTGAAATCAATTGAATAGGAAATTATTAATTAGAGACACTTACTTCTCTGCCTTGGATGAGTGGGACAATCAATGGCTCAAGAGTTGTGATTACTTTCAGAACATCATCAACCCAGTTCTCTTGGAGCTGTTAGAATAATGTGATATTTGTTTTTATCAATCTGTGACTTTGGTTTTTTCTTAACATTTATTAAAAAACAAATCCAAATTTATAATTCATGAGAAAAGAGAAAGATAGAGACTGACAGTAAACAAAGGTACAAAGGGTGTAAGGAGCTTGATATTCTCATTATGCAAAAGTTATCATATTAAGTGACTGTCATACATTTATAAATAGCTTGACAAGAGATATCAGCAAATAGGTCACACTTACTTCTCTGCCTTGGATGAGTGGGACAATCAATGGCTCAAGAGTTGTGATTACTTTCAGAACATCATCAACCCAGTTCTCCTGGAGCTGTTAGGACAATAATATATATCTTTGTAACTTCGTATTTCATAGTTATTTATAGTTAACTACATCGGCCACACACTTAGAATGGATGAGAGAAGACTCCCTGCCAATCCTCATATGGACACCAGAGGGAAAAGAAAACGAGGAAGACCAAGAGAGACTCTGCGTAGAAACATCACCAGAGAAGGCTCAACGATGGGCCTAGTAAACATTAAAGACCTAAAACAGATAGCAACGAACCGCGAGACATGGAGAACTATGACCTCTGCCTATGCGCCGCCCACAGGCCCAAGAGGAAAGACTAACTAACTATAGTTAAAGAAAACTCTACTCTGTATATATCTGTTCATAATACTCTTATTTTATTGAATTGTCTTTCTTTTGTACAACTTTCTACCAATTTCTTTCTCTATTTCTTACAGAATTCTCTAAGCCAGAGGTTCCCAAACTTTTTCTACCCATCGCCCACTTGCATATCATAAACTTTGTAACGACCTCTCACATTATAACAGTTTGCCAACGTCACCTTCCACATATATACATGCTCTATTATTTAATTGATATGGAAAAGGGATATATATTTTTGCAATACATGGTCAATTTTCAAATGATTATATGCTTGAAATAGAAAATTGATGAAAAAATTGTAAGACGGGCATAAGGTAAATAAATATGCAGAATTCAAATTTTTAATGAATATTCAATCGCAAAATCTCGAAGAAAAAATATTCTAAATGTTTCTGAACCCACCATCGCCCTCTCTGGGAGGCTTCAGTGCTCACTGGGGTACTGCCCTTGGGAAACGTTGCTCAAGCCCTTTCCTGTGTATTGTTGTTTACCCTGAGCGAGGTTATATTGCAATGGGTAATGAATAAGAGAATAATTATTTCGACTGACGAGATCTTTGATAGTTTCAGCACCAACGCTGAATAATTATCTTCAACCTGGATTTGAAGATGCAGTAAAAAATACGATCAGAAAAAGTGTACAGATATGTGATAGTAACTATCTCGATTACATGATGATAGTCTAATCTCTGTGGCTAAGTGTTTAAGCCCTTTGTCTGCAGAGTCGAAGGTCGGGCTTGAATCCGGACCGCGCCGTTCTGTTACGAGTGCAGTTTTCTTCCAGAGACCCTATGATTGTTGCTGAGCCCATGGAGTTCGTGCTTTGTGCAAAACTCGGCATGTGGCAGCCATGTGGCAGGCAAACATCATCAACCCAGTTCTCTTGAGCTGTTAGACAATAACAATTCACGTTACACCGACATACAACTATTACTGGAAAACTGAACATTGTGGTATATAGTTAACAGGACGTTGCCACCAATGACACACAGTAAACGACTCGGTGATTTTTTCTCTTTTTGCCTTTAGCTCGGATTGGGGCTTAGGCCTCAACCAACCATGCCAAGTCTTCCTATCTCTAGCTATCTCCTGCAGCTCCCTCCAGCTATTCTTTATATTATTGATCTCTGCCTCCAAATCTCGTCTCCATGTATTTCTGTTTCCCCTTCTTCTCTGTCCCTGTGGGTTCCAGGCAAGGACCTTTCTTGTTATATTCCCCCAGGTTTTGCAAAGTGTGTCCTATCCAGCGCCAGCGTCTTTTTAAACCTGTTCGTTCACTGGAATCTGTCTTGTTCTCTCCATAAGTTCCTCATTTGTGACCCTATCATACCATCTTAGTTCCTCTATTCTGCACAGACACCAGTTGATGAATGTTTGCAATTTATGCGCTATTGTTTTAGTTGTTCTCCATGCTTCTGACCCATACAGTAGAACTGCTTTAACATTAGAGTTTAATATCCGAATTTTTTTCTAGTTTTAATTTCTTTAGACTTCATATGTTTCCCAGTGCAATGGAAGCCCTCTTGCCTTCTGATTCTTATTTTGACATCTCTATCTGCTCCACCCTTTTTGTCTACATTGCAGCCAAATATGTGTATGATTCTCCCTCTGGATGTGGACTTCACCCAGGAGATCAGTTCGTTGATTTTCTATTAGAAACTTATACGTTCAGTTCGACCAACACAAATTAAAACAAGTTATCATTTTTACAAATATGTGAAGTATGTTTTCTGCAACTGGAAGTAAAACCCTAAATAAAGCTGTACTAATCAAGCGCATTACATTCTACAGAATTATGCCCCCTCCCACCTGTCCTACACCACTCTAAATTACGGTATGCAAGCAGTAAGAATGAAGTGGTTTGGCCACTTAATAAGAATGCATCCAAACTCACAGTATACAGAGTCTTCTACAACAGAACATCGGGAAAGAAAGCGAGAGGAAGACCATGAAAAAGATGGTTAGATGTTATAGTAAAATCCTGTCAAGGAGCAAAAATAACAATGACCAAGCCCTACAGAACAGCACAAGACAAAACAGAAAACACGACACGGGACAACAATCTGGTAACAGCGTGACGACAACAGAAGAAGAAGAAGAAGAACGAGAGTGTTGTATTTGGTTTGTGTGGTGGTGAATTTATCTTAAATTGTCACTTTTGTACATTCATTTCAGAATGTACAAAAAGTGACAATTTTTGTTAAGATAAATTTATTAACAATCAAACTCGGTAATTACAATACTTATGTATCATCATGGACAATGAACAAACAATCAATACAATCAATGGAAGCCACAGAGATGTGGTTTTACAGAAGAATGATGAAAATTCCATGGACAGCAAAGAAAACAAATGTGGAGGTTTTAAATCAGGTCTGCACACAAAGAAACCTTATCAAAAGAATAAGAATCCGACAATCAAGGTTCTTTGGGCATATAATGCGAAGAGAAGGTTTAGAACATTTGGTGACAACAGGTAAAATTCAGGGAAGGAGAGATCCAGGAAAACAGAGAGAGGCGATGCTGGATGGCCTGACATCATGGTCCGACAAAATATCGACATCAGAACTGATTACATGCGCCAAGCAAAGATAGTTGTGGAGAGACATGATCGCCCTAGCCGGCAGGCACGACACTTGATTGATTGAATTAAAATAATATAACTAATACTTACTTCTCTGCCTTGGATAAGTGGGACAATCAGTGGCTCGAGAGCTGTGACTACTTTCAGAACATCATCAACCCAGTTCTCTTGAACCTGTTAGCAGAGCATGATATTTGCTTTAGTAAGTCATAACATGGCAGTAGAAAACATATATGTACTTTTGAATATAAGTGTTACAAAAGAGTAATCCGTTTACCATGGACAGAGAAGACAAATAGATCTATCCAGAAAGAACTCAAAAATCAAAGAAAACTAGCTGATGCTACAAATAAGAACGAGAATATTAAAGTATTTTGGACATATAAAGAGACAGGAAGAGTTGGAGAAGACCATTATGGAAGAAGGCATCCCGGAAGAGAGGAGAAGAGGAAGACAACGGAAAAGATGGAATCAGGATGTAACTGATGGTTTAAACATGACGACTGCAGAGGCAGAACATCTGGCCTATGAGAGAGAGGGATAAATTCAGGACTGTTAAAGTGGCAAAGTTCTGCTAAGGACAAACTATTTGATGATGATGAAGTTATAACTGAGTAATTAATGACAATTTATATTCATTAAATCTCATTGATTCTAGTTCTGGTTCTAGAAAAAAGAACTATTAGTCTAACACTAAAGAACGAAAACTTTCAGTTTGCTAAAAAAATACTACAAAATAGATGAGCATGCAGTAAAACTATTTGATTAGTAAACACGTAATCACAAAGTATAGAAGTTGTAAAATATAAACAATGATAAAATTCAGCAACGTTTTGAAAAACCAGGCCTTAAAATTCGTCACTCCTATTGTTCGTTTGCTTGATAAAGGCCTTGTTGGTCTGAAACGTTGCTGTATTTTGTCATTGTTTTTGAATTTTTAAACTACAGTACTTGTAGATTACGTGTTTGCTAAAATAACCTCAACAAAGCTCGATTTGAGTAAACAGTCGAATTCCATTTAATTCGACATGAATAACAGCTTCATCATCGTCAGTAAATATATACATATATAATATATAAAAAGACAGAAAAGTGGACATACATATATAGCCAAATAGATAGATGAACAAACAGACCGACAGGCATATAGATATGTAGGTAGGTAGGTATTTATAGATAGATATATTTAGATATAGATACATATATAGATATTTATAGATACCAATAAATTAATAGATAAATAAATTGATCGACAGATAGATAAATAGTAATATTTATATATATATCATCCGAGTGGTTACCGGGCCCAAATTTTGGGGTGTAAATAAAGAACCACTGTTACTTGCCACGCATGTCGTAAGAGGCGATACGGAGGTTTGGCTGAAATTGGATGCACGTGTCCGCTAGGGAATGCTAACCGAAACAAATGCTTGCAGAAAACGAATGCACCAGGCCGTAAGGAGCCTATCATGGTGCAACGACCCCTCACAATGAAGAATGGGATAACAGATTCTATGTACGCCAATCTGCCTCGGAGATTTAGCCACGCAGTAAGAATGTCAGACCTACCATCACGAGATTGGTCAAAACTTACTGTGGAAAGAGGTGCTACAAACGGAAAGCAGAAATCACAGGAATTATATCTACAGAACTGCCCCAGTGTGCGGACTTGAGAAGAAAGAGGTGGCCCACTTACACTAGCGTCCAAGACAAACTGTATGGCGTGGCTGATAATCTGAGGCAGACGGCCCGCCTTATTAGAGAATCCAAAATCCCAATCTAGTGAGAACGCAGAAGACAAACTGTATGACGTGGCTGATAATCTGAGGCAGACGGCTACCTTTATTAGAGAATCGAAATCCCAATCTAGTGAGAACGCAGAAGAAGAAGAAGAAGATATATATATATATATATATATATATATATATATATATATATATATATATATATGGTAGATAGTTAGATAGGTAGATATATATATATATATGTATAGATAGATCAGCAGTAGTGTTAAAACAATATTCATGAGTGGTGTTCAGCCACAGCAATATGTCTTCTAATATTTCTGCATTAGTTTTGCACCAACGACGGCTGATGTTGCGATAATGATAATAATGGTAATGAACGCCCGACTGGTTACCGGGGCCAAATTTGTGTAAAGAATAGAACCACTGTTACCTGCCACGCATGTCGTAAGAGACTACTAAAGAGGTTTGGCTGAAATCGGATGCACGTGTCCTAAATGTAGAAGTCACGCATTTAGGGCCTACTAAACCAATGTGCAACGTATACACGTTCTTGTCAAAGATCAAACATATCACAAAGAGTGATTAAAATTGGTCAAAGAACGAACGCAAAGAAGAAGAAAAAGGTAATTTTTTTTTTTTCTTCGTCCGCTTTCAACTCAGACGAAGTTCCATCTCTGAAACTGATTTTTGCGTGAAAATCTGTTTTCCAATTTCTTACAATGGAAGCAGGTGACATTGTAAATTACTTTACACTAGCAGCCGTGTGCTCAATGTACTCGTAATTAGTATTCCCCGCCATACAGGCAGATTTTCTCCGACTCAGAGGTACTCACGTTATCGTCCTGAGTAAGACCAGGGACTCGAACAAATGCCAGACAGTAGGTTCGAACCCGAGCTATGCGGCGTCTCACAGCTAGCAGGCCGAGCTACTATCAACTACTCTAGGCAGTCCCCCAAAATGGTAATGATAATGTTAATGATAATGAATCGAACAGAAACAATGTACAACGTTAACTGATTATTGTGTTAAAGAGATGGTGACTACATTTGTTGATAAGGTGAGAGTAGGTAGAACAACATAGATTAAAAGGTTATTCTTACCGGGACACTGGTGCGGCAGCAACGGTGCTAGTGAGCGCCAGGAGGGCAATAATTACTTTCATCATTCTGTCAGTCAAAGTTTGATTGACAGCAACTGTTGGAGTCAATAGATGCAACACGTGTCAGAGAAAATATAAATTCATTAATAGCTGTATTATACCAATACATTAGAACACATTGTGACAACCGTTAAAATCGAGGGTAGACGAGTCAGAGGAAGACGGATAGAGAAAGTTTTGGATAGCCTGACTACATGGCACGGTAGAGCGTCAACAGCTGAGATGATAGCGAAACCAACGACAGAGATTTGGGAGATCCAGGATCGCCTTACGCCAGCCGGCACGGCACCGATGATGATCAATAATGAATGAAAATCGTGGCATATCCTAAAGGACGTAGCCATCAACCACAGTAAACGAGTCGTTGATTTTAAGGCACCACTTATACGTTCAGTAGTTTGCCATTGCTTTCGAACGGTGAGGTCTATTTTACCTTGATAAAAATCCCACGGAAACGAATTTGCTTTCAAACTGCCCACGGTGGGGTTTGAACCAGGTACGCTAGGTTCGTGATCGAGCTACTACCGCTTGAGCACAGACGCTCAAATAATAAGGAAGTGCAAAATATATATGTGCTTTTGAATATAAGTGTTTTTGGGGGTTTTTTTTTCCGATCCAGAAGCACTTGAGCTTTTTCAGTTCTTCGGTTCGGTGCCACGAACACGTAAATCTGGGGAATCTGTGGCTTTTTCTGCCATCCAGCGAAATTGAACCCGCACACACAGAGGATAGTCACCGTAGTCCAACGCGCTACGAACACGCTGGGCAGACGGGCGAATATAAGTGTTACAGAAGAGTCCTCCGTATATCACAGCCAGAGAAGAGAACAAATAGATCTATTCAGCGGGAACTGAAAATCAATGAAAACTGGCTAATGCTACAAATAAGAATGAGAAAACCTGAAGTATGTTGAGCATATATAGAGATACGAAGGGTTTTAGAAGACAAATATGGAAGGAGGTATCCCGGCAAAGAGGAGAAGAGGAAGACCACGATGAAGATGGATTCATGATGAATCTAATGGTTTGATCGTGACGGCTACAGAGGCAGGATATCTGGCATAGGAGAGAGATAAATTTAGACAGACTGTTCGCCCGTGTGTTGATGGGGCCAAATAGGAGAACAAAGAGTGGTAACACTGCGATCTACAAGGCATGTCGGAAGAGGAGACTGGTAGGGGCTTAGGAAGCTACCCTAGTAAATAAAAAACTTCGTAGAAATCGGATGTGCTGGCCTACATGTAGGCGTACAATCGCTCTTAGGCTCAAATCACATATATATATATATCTATGAAGCGCACATAGGGCTTCGTTCTAGAAATCTCTTCTTATCCCGATGCTGTGAGGCAAAACCGGATTGGAATAAAGAAGAAGACCATCAAATCACAAAGAGTGGTTTAGCAAAGGGTCGATACGGAGCGTTCAAAGAAGAAAGACTGTTAGGGTGGAAACGTTCTACTCAGGAAAATCTATTGCAAGATGATGATAATACACTAAGAAATACATGTATGCTGTACAACAAAGTGATCCAACATTTGAGATTGAAAATCAACAGATGTCCAACAAACAGATGTCCAACAAACAGATGTCCAACTTACCTCTCTGCTAAGGAACACTGGACAGGGATATTCAAAGTTTCCTTTGTTTTGAATGGTCTTTTATACCTTGATGAGGGCATTTTTACTTATTGTTTTTGTTTATTATGATTATGAATGGGTTTTTTGTTCATATTTTAATCTACAGCAGTTCTCAAGTTGAAATTTACGTGCACATTCTGCCTAAAAATATTGTCTTCTTTGCCCAGAGTTTCCACAGATGTCCCTGTTCATGTCAGCATAAATTGCACATAATCAATCAAAAGTGTTGCACAGGGCGCGAGCTCCGTAGCTCCAGCAATAATACTAGGAATCTCATTAAAATTCACATGTAACTCGGTTTGGATTTGAATTCACAACCTTCCAAACGACAGGCAAATAATAATCATTTCTGATATAGAAACCTCATAGTGTCTTGTCTTTAAATCTTATCTTGTTAAAACATCTCCACATCTGAAGAAATTTGCAGATGAATGTAAATTGGTCACATTATGTTATTATAATTTACGTGTACACCCTATAGTTCAAACGAAACCTACCAGAAAGATGAGAGCCACCAAACTCAGCATGTTATATTAACCTGTTCGCCCGGTGGTTATCGGACCCACAAGGGAAGCTAACGAATAGTACCACTGCAACCTACAAGGCATGTCGTAAGAGGCGACTGATGTAGGACCTAGTAAAGCTATCTTAGTAAATTTCTCTACGAACAATCCATATTGACCACTTGTTAACCACTTTGTGTGATTTGTATGGGATCTGAGCTCAAGAGCGATTAGCAAGTTATACACCAGCGTATTCGATTTCTACGACGTCGTTTTTTTTTATCTACTAAGGTATATTCCCTAGCCCCTACCTCTGTAGCCTCTTACGCGAAATGCCATGTAGGTCGTAGTGTTACTTATATTTGCTTCCCGTAGAGCCCGGCAACTTACTAAGCGTGTTTATAGTTGATAACAAATTAGGAAAATGGTTTCTCTTCTCTGAGATTGTGAGAACCGCTTCATTCATTTAACTCGTGTTCATTGAGATAGCCTACATTCAACTCGTTAATAAATTTTTTGGGTGTGATTTCGTGATTTATTTCAGCGCTTGGGATAGTAACAGATGCTGAATGATTACGTTGAAAAATCAGATTTGAACACAGGTCACGATTGGTGCACAGAATGTGCAATTGAGGTTCATTCCAAGTAGAACAAAGTTTTAAATCTTCTTCTTCTTCTTTTCTTGCGTTCGTTCTAACGACCAATTTAATCACTTTTGATAGGTTTGATCTTTGCCAAGAACGTGTATACGTTGCACATTGGTTTGATAGGCACCTAAACGCATAGACTTCTAGACGTTTAGGACACATGCATCCAATTTCAGCCAAACCTCCTTAGTCGACTCTTACGACATGCGTGGCAGGTAGCAGTGGTTCTATTCTTTACACCCCAAATTTTGGCCCCGGTAACCAATCGGGCGCAAGTTATTAAATCAATTTGTTGTGTCACTTGCAGAAACTTGGAGCTGTCGTTTCGTTGATGTCCATCTTTCTCTATCGATCTACACAAAAGTGTTATACTATTACTACCATGGTCGGAAGAATTCACAAACTATTATCAACAAACAGCTTGTCCTGAGCAGAACTTTGCATCCAATAGTCCTCCGGAATTTCTCTCTCATAGACCAAATTTTTCGATTTTGCAGCCGCTATGTTCAAACCATGTTACATCCTGAATCCATCTTCTCCTTAGTCTTCCTCTTCTTCTCTTTGCCAGTATGTCTTCTTCCATGATGGTCTTCTCCAGCCTTGTTGTCTTTCTAAATGTCCAAAATATCTCAATTTTCTCTTTCTTATTTGTAGCAACAGTCAGTTTTCTTTGATTTTGAGTTCTTTCTGGATAGATTTATTTGTTCTCTTCTCTGTCCAAGATATACGAAGGACTCTTCTGTAACCTTTATATTCAAAAGCACATATATATGTTTTTCCACTGCTTTATTAAATGTCCATGCTTCACACCCATGCTTCATAAACTATACACTATTTGATCTGAAAAATAATGAATATAAAATGGAACGAATTCTGTAGCAATGAAATCAGAGAAATATCTGGTCAAGCACTAGTAACATCTGTTATAAGAAGGAGAAGATGGCGATATGTTGGACACAACCTGAGAAGAAATGATCAAAGAATATCAATGCATGCATTGAAATGGGATGCAAAGGGTTCAGAAAGAGAGACGATCAGGAGACCCTGAAACGAACTTTGCAAGAGAAGCAAGAAATATCCCCCCTTCTTCCCTGGCCCATTATCTATTTTCCACATACATGACTCTTCCGTTTACCCTCTATACCCTTATTTATTCATACACACCCTTACATCTCTACAATTTCTATTCGACGTGTAAATATGGTTCCTCTCTCCTACGTTGAGAAGTCATTTGCTTAACACTTATCCCCCAATTGTTCTAACCCTCTGACATTGTATTCTATATCTGGCCGTGCTTCCGAGACATCCAGTATGCATATTAACCAAGTATGACTCGTGCCGCTTCGGTTGAACGGTGATCGAGTTTCTACACCTACATGTAAGTTACTTGAGTATGATCTAGTGTCATATCTCAACCTATAACCTTCGCCTTGCAGGTCGGCTGGAGACAGCCAAAGGCTGACGGAGGCGAACCCAGTAAACGCTGGCTAAAACCGAACACATCGCCGAAGGATAAACACCAGAGCTCCAAATGGCGCTGAAGATGTGACGAAACCCACCATGCTAAGGCTGCATGAATCAGATTTCCACATGAATGAGATTTCTGGTTAAATCTAGTACATCAGTCTAAGGGTGATTGCAAGATATATATATATATATATATATATATCTCAACATAAACAAACCGTTCTCTTCCTCCACTTATCTTCTGGTAATGCCCATGTCCAGAACGAACTGAAAAATCAAAGAAAACTGGCTTATTCTACAAATAATAACGAGAAAAATTAAAGTATTTTGGACATATAAAAAGACATGAAGTGCTGGAGAAGACCGTCATTGAAGGAGGCATCTCGATAAAGAGGAAAAGAGGAATACTACGGAGAAGATGGATTCAGGATGTAACTGATGGTTTAAACATGACAACTGCAGAGGCAGGACATCTGGTCTATGGAGATAGAAATTCGAAGGATTGTTGAGGTGGCAAAGTTCCGCTCAAGACAAGCTGATGAGAGAATACATATGTGGGGTATGCTTACAGTGGGATACCCTGGTGCCGTACAAAATACTTTATGACAACGGATTCTATTCTTCCTTGTGTTCTCGTATTCATATTAGCTAAACAGGGTCTATTGAGATTATGTGGTCTGATTTCTATCTCACGTGTGAGTACCTAGGATGTAGGTCGTATCTAATATATAATTCAGCATTTACGTTAGATCTACGTTTTAGTTTATTTAGTATTCTATTTATAGTTTTGTTTTGTTATATAGGTCTATGGTTGAAACGTCGACTGTTGTGTGTGCTTCATAAATAGTTCTTTCGTCGTCTTCTTTGGCTGAGGTCCACCTTTTACGTGGTCGGCCTTTTGATTTATATCCATTGTATCGGAGCAACATAGCTCTTTCGCCCGTGTGTTGCCGGGACCCGCAAGGAAGCAAAGAATTGCAACACTGCGCCCTACAAGGCATGTCGTAAGAGGCGACTAAGGTAGGGATCCGCCTGAGTGCTGCCGGGGCCCACAGGGGGAGGAAAGAATATGCAGCAATGTCTACCTGCCAGACATGTCGTAAGAGGCGACTAAGGAGGGTTGAACGTGTGGCTGGCTACCTCACCCTGTAGAAAAAATAAGCCAAAAAAAAACTTCAACAAACATGGATAGTACAACAATATGGAATAACTCAACTCAACCATCCGAACAGGGGAAGGTCCCAACAGGGGGCAAATGACGTATCACCGGAAAGCCGCAAGATCCGGGGATGTCGACTAGCCTTCTGTCCTGTCGGAAAATAAGCCAGAATTGTTGCTGGAACGTGAGAACGTTGCTGGAGCAGGGAAAACGGCCCAGCTCATGACAGAGATGAAAAACTACAAAATAGACATTCTGGGAGTCTCGGAGACAAGATGGAAAGGAATAGACAAAATTAAATACACACAGGCGAAATAATGCTGTCCTCAGGGCAAAAGAAGAAGAGCACACACTATAGTAAAGGAGTTGCCTCTGCTGTCCAGAGAAGCACAAAAAGCATTAATAGAATGGGAAACAATCGGGTCCAGAATAATAACAGCAACATTTAGAACTAACAAAAAGAAAATTAACCTAAAGGTCATCCAATGCTACGCGTTAACTAACGATCGGGAACAAGTAGCTAAAGATAGGTTTTATACCAAAGTACAAAGTATTATGGACAGGAAGAGAAAAAAGGATATTATAATTTTGATTGGGGACTTAAATGCAAAGATAGGAGACGACAATAGCAGTTTTGAAGAGACTCATAGAAATCATGACTGGGTAGAATGAATGAGAATGGGAAATGTTCAAATTTTGTGCCTCAAACCAGTTAATCATGGGCGCAGCATATTTCAACATAAGAGAGTACACAAGGCCACATGGATATCACCAGACCACATAACAGCTAACCAGATAGACCACATATGTATTGATAAGAAATTTAGAACATCATTACAAGACGTTAAAGTGTGCAGAGGTGCAGATGTGGCATCGGATCACCCCCTCCTGTTAAGTAAAATCAGGATGAAACTTAAAAGATATTCAACAAACCCAAATTATAGAAAGCAGTTCAAAGTAGAAGAGCTTAGGAACCAGGAAGTAAGAGACAGATTTGCAGTCGCAGTATCAAACAAGTACCAAGCATTGGAACAGCTGGTAGACGATATGAATATTGAGGAACATTGGCAACAGATAAAAATATATGGAAGGATACATGCTCAGATGTTTGGGAGAAAAGGAGTGGAAAACAAAGATTGATAAAACAGATACCCTCAGTCTGATCAAAGAAAGAAAAAGCAGGAAAGCGGATCTAATCAGATGCAAAACTAGAGGAATGAAAGCTAAAGCCACAAGGTATATGGGAAGCCACAAAAGGTTAAAAAAAACATAAGAAGGGATAAAATAAAATATATAGAGGAGTTGGCAGGAGAAGCAGAAGAAGCAGCAGAAAAGGAATATGGGGGACCTGTATAACATCACAAGGAAGTTAACAGGAAAATACAAACAATCAAGTGGCTTATAAAAGACAAGAGAGGAAAAGTAATTAGCAACACTAAAGAACAAATGGAGAGATGGAAAGAACTTTTTGAAGAACTGCTAATATGCCAAAACGCAGGTTCCACTGGAAATAGAGCCAGCTGAAGAGAAGCACAAATTAATTGTGAAAGACCAAGTAAAGAAGAAATAATGAAGGCCATAAAAATTTAAAGGATAGGAAAGCAGCAGGGCCAGACAACATTCAGAGAGGCCATTGAGGCAGATAAAGATACCTCAACAGAGCTACTATACAAATTACTAGGGAAGATATGGGAGAGAGAAGAGATACCAGTAGAGTGGAAAGAAGGTCATTTGGTAAAACTCCCAAAGAAGGGAGACATGAGGAATGTACATGAACTATAGAGGATAATGCTACTATCAGTGCCAGGCAAAGTATTAAAAGGATTATACTGATAGACTTAAAGAGGCCATAGATAAACAACTGAGAGAAGAACAAGCAGGGTTCCGTAAGAATAGATCCTGCATAGACCAGATAGCTACACTGCGCATTATAGTGGAGCAAAGCTTGGAGTGGAACTCACCACTATACATAGGTTTTGGGGATTATGAAAAGGCGTTTGATAGTCTGGATAGGGAATCATTGTGGAAACTATTAATACACTATGGAGTTCCACCCAAGATTGCAAACCTAATAAAGAAAACGTATGAAGGAATGAAATGCAGAGTCATACACGAGGGCAACTGACGGAATCCTTTGAGATAAGAACAGGGTGAGGCAGGGATGCTTGTTATCACCATTCCTGTTCTTGCTGGCCAAGATTGATCGTGAAATCAACAACGGATAACAGAGGGGGAATACAATGGACACTTGAAACAACTGGAGGACCTGGATTTTTCAGACGATCAGGCTTTGCTGTCTCACAACCACGCACAGATTAAAGACAAAATGAATACCCTAAATAATAAGTCTCAGCAGCTAATTTTGAAAATACACAGAGGGAAGACCAAGGTCATGAGAATAAATGCTGCAAATGTAAACCAGATTATGCTTGAGGAAACAGCACTGCAGGATGTAGAATCATACACATACCTTGGAAGCAACATAGACACAGAAGGAGGAACAAACAAAGATGTTAAGATAAGAATACAAAAGCAAGAGGAACTTTTATTGCATTGAGTAAGATATGGAAGGCAAGGGAGATCAAAACAAACACAAAACTGAGAATTTTCCAGTCAAATGTGAAGTCAGTACTGTTCTATGGCTCGGAAACATGGAAGACCAAAAAGGAAACTATCAGAAAACTGCAGACCTTCGTAAATGGATGTTTACGTAGGATAGAGGATTGAGATGGGAGGGTAAGATTACAAACGAGGAACTCAGGAGAGAACAAAGCAGATACCAGTGGAGAGAGCTGAAAGAGACGCTGGCGATGGATAGGACATACATTGAGAAGACCGACCGGAGCATCGCAAGACAGGCATTGTTTTGGAACCCGCAGGGAAAGAGGAGTAGGGAAGGCCTAGGCAGACCTGGAGAAGAGAGGCAAGGATATTTTTTTTTCCGATCCAGAAGCACTTGAGCTGAAAGCTCTTCGGCTTGGTGTCATGGACATCGTAACCTCGGCTCGTGCGCCACGAACACCGTAAATCTGGGGAACCTGTAGCCGATAGTCCGCGGAGTTGAACTCGCACTTACAGAGGACTAGTCACCGTAGTCCAACGCGCTGCTGGCAAAGCTGGCCACGCGGGGATATAAAGAGGATAGGCAAAAGATGAAAGAGTTGGAAGGATGGCAAAAGAGGAGGAGATGGAAGAAGTTTGTTGAAGACCTGTGCTCCGATGGGAGTTGAAAGGTGATGATGAAGAAGATGAGGTGAGTGGGAAGAATGCTGGCAGCAAGCCAAAAATATTTGGAATGAAACATGCACAGAGGTATTAAGGAAAGAAGGAGCAGAATCATAAGGCATGGATAACTCCAGAAACTCCAAGGAAATAGAAGAAAGGAAAGAGGAAAGCAGATTTAAATAATAGCAAAACTAGAACTGCAAAGCCATAGCCCAGAAAGGTACACAGAAGCTAACAAGAAAGTGAAGAAACAAATAAAGTTAGATAAAAGACAATACGTAGAAGATCTGCAAGAGAAGCAGAGGTAGGGAGGAAAAAGAAACCTTAGGGATCTTTACAACATCACAAGAAAGCTTGCAGGAAAATACAGTCCATCAAATGGGCTGATCAAAAATAGTAGTGGGGAAACTATCACTAATGCTAGAGACCAAATGGAAAGATGGATGGAATACTCAAGGAACTCCTGAACAGACCAGCACCTACAAACCCCCAGATATCCAACCGGCAGAAATTGACTTGGACATCAACTGTGGGAAACCATCCAAGGAGGAGATTAGTAAAGCCATTAAACTTTTTAAAGATGGGGAAAACGGCTGTCCAGATAGTATTCCAGCGGAGGCGGTTAAAGCCAACATAAACACATCCACAGAAATACTGTATAAATTATTTAGCAGAATCTGGGAGACCGAAGAAATACCAGCAAACTGGGGAGAAGGATACCTAGTGAAGCTACCATAGAAAGGGACCTTCAGAAGTGTAAACCATAGGGGAATAATGCTGTTGTCAGGTACCTGGAAAATACTCAGCAGAGTGATCCTGGGGAGACTGAGAGATGCCATCGATATAAAGCTAAGAGATGAACAGGCAGACTTTCGACCAAATAGATCATGTGCTGACCAGATAGCCACATTACGTATACTAATAGAGCAAAGTATTGAATGGAAATCCCACTTTTTATCGGATTTGTAGATTATGAGAAGGCTTTTGATAGTATTGATAGGGAAACCCTTTGGAAAGTGATGAGGCATTATGGAATCCCACAGAAAATTATTAACCTAATAAAGCAACATATACAGATATGAAATGTAGAGTTCTTCATGAAGGCAAACTAACAGATACTTTGGAATAGAAACAGGGGTACGTCAGGATGTCTTCTATCACCTTTGTTGTTCTTACTGACAATAGACTGGATTATGAAGACCACAGTAACTAACACCAGAAATGGAATCCAATGGACTCTGACAGAGCAATTAGATGATCTGGACTTCGCTGATGATATAGCCCTTCTGTCACATACACGAAATCAGATGCAGGATAAGCTAAACACATTGAATCAAAGGTCCCAGCAACTAGGGCTGAACATTCATAAATGAAGACAAAGATATTGAGAATTAACCAAGCAAATGACAACTCGATCTTTCTGGAAATCCACTTTAAGAGGTAGAATCATACACATATCTGGGCAGGAACGAAGACAAAGAGGTGGAACAGATAGAGATGTTAAAATAAGAATACAGAAGGCAAGAGGAGCTTTCAGTGCACTGGGAAGCATTTGGAAGTCCACAGAAATCAAATCTAGAACAAAAATTCGGATATTTAACTCTATTATTAAAGCAGTTCTACTGTATGGGTCAGAAACATGGAGAACAACTAAAACAATAGCCCATAAATTGCAAACATTCATCAACTGGTGTCTGCGCAGATTAGAGAGAATAAGATGATATGATAATGTCACAAATGAGGAACTTATGGAGAGAACACGACATATTCCAGTGAACGAACAAGTTAAAAAAGACACTGGCGCTGGATAGACACACTTTGCGAAAACCGGGGGGAATATAACAAGAAAGGTCCTTGCCTGGAACCCGCAGGGACAGCGAAAGAAGGGGGGCCGAGAAATACATGGAGACGAGATTTGAAGGCAGAGATCAACAATATAAAGAAGAGCTGGAGGAGCTGCAGGAGATAGCTAGAGATAGGAAGAATTGGCATGAGTTGGTTGAGGGCCTATGCCCCAGCCCGGGGTAAAAGGCAAAGAGAGAGAGAGAGTTTGCCACTGTTTTCTGAACCGGTGGTACCACCGTCCTTTGTAAAAATCCACGCGAAACAATTTGCAACCAAACTGACCGTAGTGTGATTCGAACTCAGAACGTCGGGTTAATAGACCGAGTCACTATCCCCTAGGCCACAGACGCCACCACCAACATTATTACAGTCGAGTAATCATGGTGTCAATCTCGTTTAATATCTCATGTCAAATCAGCTTCACAAATCTTGCTTTTACTCAAGCACACACAAACATATTGTGTTATCAAAACAGTTGGAAACATAAACAAAACAAGTTTGTCAGCACAATAATAATTTTATTTATCACAGTCAAGAATTCACAACATAAACAATTCAGTTACGCCCTTGTAAATATTACAGAACATTATATGTCCTTCATGCTTCTCTTAAGCTTGTAGCTTGTTACCAATATCGTATGTCATGGTGATAAATAAAATTGTCCTTTCCTATTCTTTAATCTTACGGAATAAACCAGAAACTGTTGAAAGAAAAAAATACAACAGATGAAGACATGACAAAACACAATAACATTTGAATGAAGATAAGAACAGATAGACTATTTAGCTGTTAATAAAGGGTCTTCTTCTGCTTATTCTTCAGCGATCTCTGGTCATGTGCTTACGTTACTGTGGACCACAAACTGGGCAGTCAGCTTCAGGTCTTTCAGGTTTTCTTCTTCAGCGATCTCTGGTCATGCGCTTACTTTACTGTGGACCACAAACTGGGCTGTCAGCTTCAGGACTGTCAGGTTTCCTTCTTCAGCGATCTCTGGTCATGTGCTTACTTTACTGTGGACCACAAACTGGGCAGTCAGCTTCAGGTCTGTCAGGTTTTCTTCTACTGTGATCTCTGGTCATGCGCTTAGTTTATTGTGGACCACAAACTGGGCTGTCAGCTTCAGGTCTGTCAGGTTTCCTTCTTCAGCGATCTCTGGTCATATGCTTACTTTACGTGGACCACAAACTGGGCTGTCAGCTTCAGGTCTGTCAGGTTTTCTTCTACTGTGATCTCTGGTCATGCGCTTGTTGTATGGACCACAACTGGGCAGTCAGCTTCAGGTCTGTCAGGTTGCCCCAAAGCTTAGTTTTCAAGTTGACTAGGTGTGACCACATATGGCTTCTCAGCTCACACAGGAGAGAACAGTCTTGCACAACATGCTCCGGTGTCTGTTCCGCCTGCCGACACTGGCAGAGATCTGTTTGACTTATCCTAGTCTATGTAAGTGTTTGTTGAATCTCATGTCGGTGCGTAGGTGAAATAAAATGACCTGGTATGGTCTGCTTCACCTAAGGAGACCCTGAAACGAACTTTGCTGAGAGAGGCAAAATATTGGACTCAGTTCCATGGTAGAGATTGAGCGAGTTGCCCAGGATAGAGCGGTATGGAAAATTGTGCCTAGCCCCACCAACAAAAATAAGCACGAGCCGCCACTGTTGCACATCTTTCTTCATTTGGCTCCGTCGCTCTCCGCAGAAATAGAGCAACATCTGCTAGATGAACAGGTTTGCAGGTGGTAGAAACGCCGACACGCAAACAAACATGATTTGACAGGCATCACGTCCGTGTGGTTTCCCGGGGCCCTCAAGGGAAGCAAAGAATAGTACCACTTCTACCTACAAAGCATGTCTTAGAGGCAACTGATGTAGACCCTAGGAATGCTACTAGTAAATAAAAGCAGCACAGAAATCGGATGTGCTGGCCTGCTTAGGCGTATAACTGGCACAACGTACAATCACTCTTAGGCTCAGATCACATAAAATCCCACAGAGCAGTTCACAAGTGGTCGATATCGAGCGTTGGAAGAAGAAGACACATAAATGTATTAAATAATAGAACCCATACTCACTTCAGATGAATTTATTTATTAATTGCTGGTAGCGGTGGCTTTAGGTGGCAAAGATTGATGGATAAGGGCATCAATGAGAGGTCCATTGTTGTTAACTAGTTTATCTAGCTCATCAACAAGAAAGGCTTGTACCTGTTTGATAAAATTTGTTTGAAAAAAACTAAAACTTTCATGAAAACAAATGTCTCTGTCACATGCTTTCTGCATAAGGAAATGCTAAATGAGACCTGGGGACACTCGCTGGTACCACGAAGTTCGTGCACTGTCGCTGAGATGTTCCTGTATAAGAAAAGGATCACAGCGCTAATAGTTACCCACCGAAGTGTTATGATAATGGTCCTATCAATCAATCCATCAATCAACAGATCAATCAATTAATACATGAAGACTATATTTACATATCAAAGGTGAAGTGTTGAAGGGAAGAAAATCACACCACCGGTGTGTTTCAAGTGGAGCAAAGAATAGTACCACTGACCTACAAGACATGTCAAGAGGCGACTGAGGTAGGGCCTGGAAGCTACCTAGCAATTAAAAAGCGTCAGAAATTAGATGCTGGCCTTCTTGTATGCGCACAACTGACACAATGTACAATTGCTCTAGGCTCAGATCACATACAAATCACACAGAGTGGTTGACAGGTGGTCGATATGGAGCTGTTCGAAGAATAAGACCTGGGGACACTGGCCGTGCTAAGAAGTTCATGCTCTGACACTGAGATCTTTTGTGTAAGAAAGGATGCAGCACACATGATTACTTACTAAAGTGCAATGATGATGGTCCTATGAATGAATCAATCAATTAATCAATCAATCGATCAATAAATGAAGACTATACTTACATTCTAAAGATGAAGTGTTGAGGAAAACATCCATAGTAACATGAGATGTTGGTTTGACTCTACAGGGTGTTCAAGATAAAAGTAGCCACACTGACAAATCAAGTTGTTAGGTACGCATTGCATTTGTCTATTTACTATTTAAACCGGTTCTGACTAGCTCTTCCTTTCATCACATTTATCCACCGCCCCTTCCCGCACCATCATTACACAACATCACAAAAAGACTCACTCACTTGACCTATACTACGTCATAATTGAACCTTCTCATTTTCATAAACACATGCCAGATTGGCACACTTGATGGAGCTACTTTTATCTTGAACACTCTGTATTATAATGCTCTTTATATTTATCTTACTAATAATTCAATGTTATTATGTTTTAAATATTACATTATTTTTATTGATAGTAAGTCTTGGTCTCACTAATTCTAGATATTTCTCTATCACATCTTCTCTTATTCTCTCCGTTTCTATATTTTCCATGCAAACATTCTTACCTCCCTGGTTCCAGCAGTTCCAGAGTTATCACCACCAAGACCAAACAAATCTTTAATGATTGTAATTACATCTTGAATCAAGTCCTCTTGTGCCTGGGTTTGGAGTTGAACAATGAGTCATGTGAACCGATTGAGTCTGAACTAAATCTATCAAAATTTAATTGTTCAACTAAACATCTGCGTTACTTGAAAATGAATAAGTAAATGACTATCATACCATGGGAACTAATCAGTTATCAGTTAGATGAAGACTATCATCATAGCACTCCAGACATGTCATAGGTGCTCTGATCTCCACTTCAACAAATTCAGCAGGATCCAGCGACCCAACATGTCAATTCGATGTTGATGAATCAATCTCTTGCATATTTAGTATGTCGATCTTTTCGGCTGCAACAATATTGACATCCATTTTCTCAATCTTGTCAGCGAGTGGGATTACAGCCTGAAACTCCTCTACTAGGAAAGACTCTCTCAATGTGTGAAGAATGTCATTTCGATCCATGGCAGCTCTCTCTGATATGAACTAGTCATAACTAATGTGTGTTGCATCGCCTGAAATTTAACTAAGTGACTCCGTCTCTTTCAAAACTAATTAACAGATATTATCATTTTAAATTGGCTGAAATCGGATGCATGTGTCCTAAACGTGTAGAAGTCTATGCATTTAGGGGCCTACAAACCAATGTGCAACGTATACACGTTCTTGGCAAACATCAAATTCCGATCATGTTCCTCGGATGATCGCAGTCGATTTTCTCTTGAAAATCGGTTAATTTCTTTGTATGGTACCTTGCGACCACATGGGCTCAACGTATTACATTCCTATGCTTCTTAGTACTTTTTCTTCCTATGTCATGTAATCTATATGGGTACATGTTGCATGTATTCAAGTTATATATTTACTAGATTTTCATTGTTTCTCTTCCGTTCTATTTCTAGTTTGTATGTGTGTTTTATTTGTGTTACATTTATTTCGTTATTCGTTTTTATTCCCAGATTTTCATTAGAAAAGTTTGTATTTGGTTGTCTATTTGTTTTTTTAAATTTGTCACTCCTGTTGTTCGTTTGCTTGATAAAGGCCTTGTTGGTCGAAACGTTGCTGTATTTTGTCATTGGTTTTGTAATTTGTAAAACTACAGTACTTTGTGATTACGTGTTTTACTCCAATCAAATAGTTTTACTGCAGTCTCATGTATTTTGTTAATATTTAACTGATAACATTCTTACCACTCTGGTTCCAGCAGTTCCAGAGTTATCACCACCAAGATCAAACAAATGTTTAATGGCTGTAATGATATCTCGAATCAAATCCTCTTGTACCTGAATTTCATAAAGGAAAGCAAGTCATGAGAATCGGGGAATTCGCATAAAAACTATACAAATGTAATTGTTTATCTAACTGTGGTCGGCATCACTTGAAACTAAATAAGTAAATCACTATTGGCCTATCTATTGCAGATCAGCTCTCTAGCTTCATATTCATCATCAAATAGCTTGTCCTGAGCAGAACTTTGCCACCCCAACAGTCCTCCGGAATTTCTCTCTCTCATAGGCCGGACGTCCTGCCTCTGCAGCTGTCATGTTCAAACCATCAGTTACATCCTTAATCCATCTTCTCCGTGGTCTTCCTCTTCTTCTCTTTGCCAGTATGCCTCCTTCCATGATGGTCTTCTCCAGCCCTTCATGTCTTTTTATATGTCCAAAATATCTCAATTTTATCCTTTTTATTTGTAGCATCAGCCAGTTTTCTCTGATTTTGAGTTCTTTCTGGATAGATCTATTTGTTCTCTTCTTTGTCCAAGATATACGGAGGACTCTTCTGTAACATTTGTATTCAAAAGCACATATGTTTCTCCACTGCTTTATTAAATGTCCATACTTCACACCCATCAGTTGCCACTGGGAATAGTTTACTGTAGTAAATCAAGATACAATAAAGTGTGTTGTATTACTTGAAGTTTAACTAACTAAATGATCTATCACTTTACGAACAAACTGACTTCATCTAATTAAGAACTTGCTGATTTCATCACTTTATAAAAAAAACTAACGTTATCACTTTAAATACTAACTTACATATATCATTGATTTACAAACTAGCTAACTTCATTTTCAAGAACTAACTATGAGAGAGAGAGAATCATAGAGAAAGAGAAAGAGAGAACAAAAGAGAGAAGATAAACATAAATAAAATTATCGAGAGTGTAGAGGAAGTAAATGAATCTCTTTATGCAGAAATGACCTACATGAACGTGACAAATTACAATTCATAAAAAACTCTTGAAATGTGAAATTGATTGGAAAAAAAAGATGAACAATTAATAAACACTTACGTCCATGCCTTGGAGGAGTGGGACAATCAATGGATCAAGAGCTGTGACTACTTTGAGAACATCATCAACCCATTTCTCTTGGAACTGTTAGAACAATGTGATATTTCTTTTTATCAATATTTGACTTGGGTTTTTATTTTAACATTTAGTAAAGAACAAATACAAATTTATAATTCATGTGAGCAAAGAGAAAAGATAGAGACTGACAATAAACAAAAGTACAAAGTGGATGTAAGGAAGCTTGATATTCTCTCATTATAAAAAGTTATCATATTAAGTGACTGTCATACATTTATAAATGAAAAGAGATTAGCAAATAGGAGACACTTACGTATCTGCCTGGAAAGAGTGGGGCAGTCAATTCATCAAGATTTCTTCATTAATTTCAGAATATCATCAAACCATTGCTCCTGGATCTGTTAGAACAATAATATATATCTTTGCAACTTCGTATTTCATAGTTATTTATAGTTAAAGAAAACTCTACTCTGTATAGATCTGTTCATAATACTCTTATTTTATTGGATTGTCTTTCTTTTGTACAACTTTCTACCAATTTATTTCTCTATTTCTTACAGAATTCTCTAAGCCATAGGTTCCCAAACTTTTTCTGCCCATCGCCCACTTTGCATATCATAAACTTTGTAACGACCCTCCCTCCACATTATAACAGTTTGCCAACCACCTTCACATATATACATGCTATTTTTCTTTGATATGGAAAATTGATATATATTTTTGCAACACAATTTTCAAAATGATTATATCATGAAATAGAAAACTGATTAAAAATGTATCGTGTAAGACAGGCATAAAGTGAATAAATATGCAGAATTCAAATTTTTAATGAATATTCAATCGCAAAATCTCGAAAAAATACCCCTAAATGTTTCTGAACCCATTCCCTTCCCTGGGTCTTTGCCTCACTGGGGCAGTACTCACTTTGGGAAAAGTTGCTCTACGCCATTTTCCTTTGTATTTTTGTTTACCCTGAGCGAGTTTATATTGCAATGGGTAATGAATAAGAGAATAATTATTTCGACTGACGAGATCTTTGATAGTTTCAGCACCAACGCTGAATAATTATCTTCAACCTGGATTTGAAGATGCAGTAAAAAATACGATCAGAAAAAGTGTACAGATATGTGATAGTAACTATCTCGATTACATGATGATAGTCCAATCTCTGTGGCAATATGTTTAAGCCCTTTTCTTTCGAGTCAAGGTCGTGGTTTGAATCGACTGTTCCCGTCTGCCCAGCGTGTTCAGCGCGTTGGACTACGGTACTATCCCTCCTCTGTGTGTGCGGGTTCAATTCCGCGGGATGGCAGAAAACACCTCAGATTCCAGATTTACGGTGTTCGTGGCACTGAACCGAAGGGTTACGATGTCCATGGCACCGAGCCGAAGAGCTGAAAAGCTCAGTGCTTCTGGATCGAAAAAAAACAACAATAAAAATACTTATATTCAAAAGCACATATATATTTTTGCACTTCCTTATTATTTGAGGGTCTGTAGCTCAAGCGGTAGTGAGCTTGATCACGAACCCTAGCGTACCTGGTTCAAACCCAAATTCGTTTCGTGGATTTTTAGTAAGTTGCTGTATTTTGTCATTGTTTTTGTAATTTGTAAAACTACAGTACTTTGTGATTACGTGTTTTGCTAAAAACCACAACAAAAGCTCGGATTTGAGTAAACAGTCAATTCTTTAATTCGATATGAATGACATCTTCATCATCGTCAATAAATATATACATATATAATAGATAAAAAGACAGAAACGTGGACATACATATATAGCCAAATAGATAGATAAACAAACAGACCGACAGGTATATCGATATGTAGGTAGGTAGGCATAGATAGATATATATATTTAGATATAGATACATATAGATATTTATAGATACCAATAAATTAATAGATAAATAAATTGATCGACAGATAGATAAATAGTAATATTTATATATATATCGTCGAGAGGTTACCGAGGCCCAAATTTG
>JADZMA010000799.1:0-29486 GCA_020796225.1 Arion vulgaris | reverse complement strand
AAGTCCCAAAGTTTAATTATATTACCCTTCAGATGCTGAAATATTTTAAAGTTGGACAGCAGGGGGATGCATTTGGGAACAAACAAGCAAGGGGAAGTTTTGGGAGAAAAAAAGATAGTGATGAAATAAAAAGGGGGAAAGGGGTTCAATTGTTTGGATGACGAGTTCTGTAAAGTTTTGATGATGTGAACCCATGGGTTAAAGTGGGCGGTACCCCCCCCCCCGTGGGAAAAACCCTTCGGGAAAAGGGGGGAAAAAGTTTTTTCCAAACTTTTGGGGGCTTCAGTCATTGGGGTCTTTTTAAAAAAAATTAATAATATATTTTTAAAATACATTATTTTTTTTTTATTAATAATCATTTAAAATATAACCCTACTTTAATTATCTTACTTTTCTTCCCAACCCATTTTCATCATTTTCTTTTCATGTATATAATAAAAAATTATTTAGGAAATATTTCATTTTTTTTCAGAAAATAAAACATGTAAAAGATGGGGATAAAAGGCTTTGGGAAACTTTTTGGGGGGGCTTCTTTATTTTTTCAAGTGGGGTGGTCGGAAAAAGTTTGGGGGATCTATATCTGAGTTCAAAACCAACATTGAGATTCCATCTTCTGAAATTTTAAAAAAAATGTTATTTTATAAAAATTAATAATAATAATTTCCTCTCTCCGTTATACTTAGGTAAAATAATTTCTCCCGCTTTTCCCTGGGCACTCCTCAATCTCCCCCATGGAACGGCCCGATATTTCCTGCCTCTCCCAAAGTTCCCCAGGGTCTTAAGTCAAACCTCTCTTTTTTGAACCCCCCCACTTCTCCTTTTTGATATTCTTTGATCTTTTCTCCTCAGTTAAAAATACCCCATCTTCTCTTTTATAAATTTTTCCTAGTGGTTGACCAGACATGCTCTTTTTATCCCCTTTTCAATTTTCCATTTATATTATTTTTTCGAACATCTATTTTCAAATCATTCAACTTGCTTTCTATATCTTTATCATTTTCTCCTGGATATTTAGGTTTAACATTTGAATTTAAAAATTTTAATTTGTTTTTAAAACTATATAACGATTCTATTTTTTTTGAAATTTTATAATAAGTATATATTATTTCAGTTATATAATTAAAAAGCGTTATATTACCCCAAAATGAAAAAAGTATGATCCAGTATTCCGTATTGTTTAAAATTTTCCCAAATAAAAAAAAAAAATTAATAGGTGATCCCACTCATCTGCCCTTTTTTTTCCAAAAAGGTATAATTCAAATGGCCCTTGGGCTTGGTGAAATGAAATTCCCTTTTTTGAACCAAATTTATAAATTAACTTGGCAAAAATTAAAAAATTCAGTTTTTTAATTATTAAGCTGTTAAACTCATATTTCGCGTTATGTATTTTTTTTTAAACTCACAATTTTTTTTTCATAAATTCTCCATTATTTTTTTTCTATTTTACCTTCTTTTTTATTATATCTCTTGAAAGTAAGATGGAAAAATACATTTGTAAAATAAAATTCAATATAAAAACAAAAATTAAAAAAAAAAATTTTTATTAAAAATCACCTATAAGTAATTTATGTCTGGCGCCCCGAGAAATTTGATTTGTTGTCAAATATTTTTTTTTACTGTTTCAGTTTACTAGAAACTTCGGTTTGTTTTAAAACTGAAAATTAAAACATTGTACTCTTGGAAAAAATATCTCAAATCCTTTTTATATAAAACCCCGGGGAATCATTTTTAAGTTTGAAAATATTTTGGTTTATCAAAAAAATAGTTTTACCTTTAATTGTGTAGTTGTAACAACAACAATCATTTTTTATGTCCGTTGATTTTTTCAAAATTTTTTGTTTGTCATCTATCAAATTTTTTTGAAAATGTTGTTAATAAGATGTAAAAATTTTTTAAAATATTCAAAAATTTTTTTAGTGGCTCAGTTGAAAATCAGAGAAATAAAACAGCATAAAATTCTTCTTTTTAATAGTTACTGAGATTTCTCTTAATTTATTTTTACTTCAATAACTTATTACCGGCTCACCCTGCTCAGTTGTGTGGTTTGCGCTTGTATGACTTTTGGCCATATAAATCACCCAACATTTTTAAAAAGGTATGCACTGATGGTTCCTTTGGGGTTTCTCGGTTTAAACTTTTCCTTTGGGGTTTCTCTTTTTAAAGCTCTTTGCCTTTGGGGTTTCTGGGTTAACTCTTCCCCTTTGGGGTTTCTGCGGTTAAGCTCTTGCCTTTGGGGTTTTGGGTTAACTCCCCCATTCTAAAGGGGTTGTGGGTTCAATTCCAAAGTAATTTTTTTGTCCTAGATCCAAAGTTGTGCAGTAGTTTCTTTGTAAATCCCTTGGGCAGGGGGCGTGCCATTTCTCAAAAAGGACACCTGGGTTGTTTTTTTATAAAAATCATTCCCGTGGCGGGGCCCTTAAAGGGCAAAAAGAAAAACCCCGCCTAAACAAAATGGCATAGGTGGGTTTTTGGGGGGCTGGCTACCCTATCAGTAAAAATTTTACAAAACCCAACCAACCAGAACAAGTCCAAAAAAATAAAATAAAACTGGGCCAAGGGGAAAAAAAATCTTCTAGGGGATAGGATCAAAAACCCCAAGAGTCTCCAAGATTTTTTCCCCTTTCCCCTAAAAAAACTCAGTTCCCCTGGAATTTAAGTATGTATCAAATGGGAAAACAGCACGGTTGAAAGAGATAAATTCCCCGGATTATTTTGGGTTATGTGAAACAGGGAATGGTGCGGGCAAAAACGTCAAAACCCAAAAGGGCTGCCTGTTCTCAGGCCATGGAAGAAAACCCCCATGTGAAGGAAAAGCTTTGCCAAAAAGCGGAACTGCCCCTAATAAGGGGGAAAACAGTGAGTCTGGATAATCACCCTTTTTCAAAAACCCCCAAAAGAAAGTATTCTTGAATGTACCCAATTTTTTTCATACCAAAAAAAGGGAAAAAAGTAAAGAAAAATTTTACAAAAAACTTAAAAATATAGGTAATAAAAAAAGGAACATCAAAATTCTGATGGGCCTCAATGCCAAAAAAAAGGTTGGACAAAGGTCGGGGGAATCGGGGAAAACGGACTGGAAAAAGGCAAAAGGGACTATTATAATTTTGTCGGAATCAATGATGGTAAAGTTTTTCCAAAAAAAAAAAAAAAACCTGGGTTCCCCCCAGATCAGAACAGAAATCAAATTGCCACATATAAAAACAAAAATTCGGTTCTCTACAAATAAAAGGGCCCAAAGGGGGGAGATGGATTCGGATCCCATTTGCTGAAAAAAGAAAAATTTAAAACAAAGCAAGCGATAAACATCCCGAAAAAGACACCTTTGAGGATCCTCAGGTAAAGAAACAAAGAACTTTCCCGGCCCGTCTCTAATAAGAAAGGGGTTTTTGGGCAAAAAAGATGAGGTGAGTCGGAAGAATGCGGGAAAAAAAAATTTAATAAAACATGCAAATATTGGAAGAAGGAGGGGGAAATCATAGGCTGGATAACTCCAAAACTCTCAGGAAAATAGAAAGGAAAAAAAGGGTTAAATTGAAAACTAAAAATTTAAAAGCCATGCCAAAAAAAGCACAGAACTAGCAGAAGTAAAAAACAAATAAAGTTAGATAAGAAAATGTGAAATAAAGAAAGGGTCCCCGGGAAAAAATTGGGATTTTTATCATGGTAAGGCGACCATAAAATGGTTGTAAAAATAGTAGGGGGAAAACTATATAATTTTGGGGAAAAATGGAAAAATGGAGGGAAAACCAAAAGGCTCTGCAGACCAGCACCACCCCCAATACCCAAAGGAGAAATTGACTTGGAAAAACTTGCCACCCAAGGTTAGAAAAGCCATTAAATTTTAAAAAAGATGGAACCCCGGGGTCAGAGGGTAATTTTCCAGCAGGCGGTTAAAGCCAACAAAACCTCACAGAAATACTGTAAAAATTTTTGCGAATCTGGGGCCAAAAAATACCAGCAAACTGGAAAAGGATCCCTGGTAAAGCTCCGGGCCCTTAAATTTAAAAAAATTTGGGAATAAGCTTTTCTAGGGGAAAAAATCAAAAGGGAGTCATTCTGGAAACGAAGCCATCGATATAAAGCTAAAGAAAACGGCGGGCTTCACCAAATAATTTTAAATCCCTACTAAATAATGAGAAAAGTATTGAATAAATCCCCATTTTTTGTTTTTGTTTTGGAACACAGTATTATAAAAACCGGGAAGTGTGGGGCTTAGGGAACCCCCAAAGTTTAATAAAAAAAAATATACAGATAAAAATGGGTTCTTCATGAGGAAATAAACAGATCCCGGAAGCAAGTGGTGGGGGATTTTTTTTCACCTTTTTGTTCTTACACAATGGGTTTTGGATTATAAAAAACCCAGTCTCCCCAGAAATGGAACCCAATGGACTCTGACAGACAACTGATGATCGGATTTGTGATGATATACTTCCCAATAAAAATCAGATGGGGATAAGCAAAAATTAATCAAAGGCCCCAGCAACTAGGGCTGAACATTCAAAAAAGGAAAAAGAAAAAGATATTAATTAACCAACGGCCTCATCCCCCTAAAATCCACTTGGGTAGAATCTCCATTTTTGGGGCGCAACGTGAAAAGGGGGTGGAACGATAAAATTTAAAAATAAAAATAAAAGGGGGCAGGAGCTTTCATTCCCTGGGAAACTTTTGGGAAGTCAAAGAAAAAATCTAGAACAAAAAGGAATTTCCAATTAAAAGCAGTTCTATTTGGGGGTCAAAACTAAAACAACTAAAACAATAGTAAATTCAAACTTATCAACTGGTGTCTCGGAATGAGAATAAAATGGTTATGGGCCCCGGGAATTTTGGGAAAGAAAAAGACAGTTCAGTGAGCAACAGGTTGGCGCTGGTGGTAAAAAACCTGGGGGGGGGAAAAAAAGAAAGGGTCTTCCTCCCCTTGGGGGGGAAAGAAGGGGGGCCCCAAAAAATAGACATTTTGGGGGCGAGATCAACAATATAAAGAAGAGCAGGGGCTGCAGGAGTGTGAATAGGAAGCTTGGTGAGTTGGTTGGGGGCCTATGCCCCCCGGGGAAAAGGAAAAGAGAGAAAAAAACGTCTTGCCCCAGACATAAGGTGCCGTCTACCGATCCGAATGATACATACTGATGGTTTCCCCTGGCTGCCTTTTAACCCTCTCCTCTTCCTCTCGGGCATCGGTTTTACAACAAATACTCCTTCCGATATTTTGGTTTTCCTCAAACAGACATTTTGGAAAGACCGAAGAATTTTCCCCCTTCCATCTTTTCCCCACAATGATGCTGTTGATGGCCTGTCCCTCTCTCATTCCAAACACCATGGGACAGTAGACCCAAAAGGCTCTGGGGTTAAAACTTCTAAAAGACATCCCTCATGCAGCCTGGTAGAACCCTGCATTGTGGTTACCGGGGTCATTTTGGTGTAAGTAGAACCCTGTTACCTCCCATGAAAAAAAGCGACTGGTTTGGCTAAAATGGATCAGCCTGCGTGGAAGTCCTTTTGGGCCTGCCAAACCAATGCGTCCCCCGTTTTGCCCAAAAGTCAAAATGTAAAGGGTGTTTGGGGTGGTGTAAAAAACAAAAAAAAGAAAAACCTACTGCAGTAAATCCTTCATTTTGATCTTGTAACTGCTGGTTAGCCTTCCCTCCTCTTCCTCAGGCATCTAGTTCTCTTCCGTTAGGCTCCCAAATCGGGGGAAACTCAGCATCTATTTTGTGCCCTCATAAAACTCCCCAGTACCTCAACTCCCAGATAATCATTTTTTGACCCCTACACAGAAACCCCCAAATAAAAAATTTTTTATAGTAAATTTTTCAGTAAATTTTTGTAATACGGACCAAAATATGGTTTTTAAAAAGATCATTAAAAGTGCTCATCATCGTGTAAAGGCCGCATTAGTCGAAAGTGAAATACAAAGGCTTTTTCCCTGACCCAAGACCTATCGGCGAAAAAACGGATCATTATGAAATACTCGTTTCGGAAAAATTTTTTTAGCGACTAAAAAACATTTCAGGCGAAAATGAAAAAGCCTGGATCGTCCCCACTTGGGGCAACTTTTTAAAATTCTTAAAATTTTTTTAAAACAATGAATGATCAAAATGCTGAGAAGAATGATAAAAAGAAGATCAAAATTTCCCCTTTTATTATCTGTATTATCCCCGGGAAAAAATAATGTGTTTTTCAGTTATTAAAACTTTTGAAAAAAAATGAATGTTAAAACCCTTTGGTCGGGAAAACACAATAAAAAAATTTATGTACCTTTTTCAGATTAAATTTTAAGTGTGTGTAACTTTTCTTGGCCGGGGAACACTGTATTGTGTCTGGCTGCGGTGAAATCGGAGGCTACACGGATAAGATATGTTATGCAACGATTTTTAGATCTGAGCGACAAAAAAGGAATTCAGAGGAATCGCTATACTTCCCCCGGGTTGACAAAAAGATGGATAACAGGCAGATGTAAAGGAAAAAAATTGGTTGGCCATCCGTGAATCATCTTAAGTGAAAAAATCAGGGCCCCAAGTCAACTTTGGTAATAGAAATTTCAGGTCTTGGTCTAGGTTTATAAACCTATGAACTGCAACTATTTTGACAAACACAAATCAGGGAGTTTAAATGGTTGAAGAATGAACAATAAAATATGAAGTCAAGGAATCAAAAAAACAAAAAGTGAATTCTTTCTTCAAATGAAGATGCTTTCTTGGCTCAACAGGGAAGACACAAAATAAACCAAAAAAACTCGGCCAAAAATGGATGTTTCGTGAATGTGTGTTGTAAGGCCAGGCTCAGAGGAAAAACAGCAATCCAGGGGGAAAAAGCGCTGGAAAGGGGTTGGGATGGATGGATACATTGCCGCGGGAATTTTGCAAGACAGGCACTGTTTTGGAACCCACAGAAAAGGCCTGACAGAGCTGGAGAAAGGTTGATTTTTAAAAGATAGGTAGAACGGGAAAAAATTTGGAAGGATGGGGGGAAAAAGAGCTGGAAAAATTTTTTTTTTTCGATCCAAACCCCGGGCGAAAGTTTTTGGCTGTTATGGACCAACCCCCCGTCCCCGGGGCCCCAAATGGGGAACCTGTGGCTTTCGCCGTCAGGTTGAACCCCCCACAGAATAGCCCCTGTATCAACATGCTCCAGCTGGGCCGCGGGCGGATTTGTGACCTTTCGTTGGGTTGGTTTGAAGAAGATAGGGAAACTGGAGATTTAAAAAATATTGAAAAACGTTTAAAAAAAATTCGGGAGAATCAAATTTCCTCCGAAACAGAACTGTTGCTACTTTTATATCATCATAAAGGTATTTTTATAGGCAAACTTCTTTAAAACATCTAAATTCCTCTGTCTCTTGCTAGTTACCCATTATCGATTCATGTTCTGGTTTGATTTTACCATTAATCACCTAAATTGTTGAATAAAGATAAAAAACAGAACACATTCTTCATAGAAAGTTTGTATCTAACCCAATTTTTAAAAAAGCAAGTCGGTTTTTGAATGTTTTTTCAAAAATATTATTTTATTTGAACTACAGACAAGTTTATTGACATTGCCCTGTTCAAAATAGGATTGGCAGATATGTAAACTATATATCCTGATCCCACAGATGGTTTGTCACCTCAACCCAGAAAGAATTTTTTTATGACCCAAATAAAAACATATCGGACAGAAACCAGAAAAAGGCTTGATTTGAATTCTTAAAAAAAAAATTTGGGAACGAAGTCATTATAGATCTGTCATAACCATAAAAAGTCTTTTTTTAAATAACCCCCTAACCAATTTTTTCAAAAGTTTATCAATAAAAATTTTTTCTGCAGTTCATCTTTTAGATCTGTCATATCGGTTCTATTTCAAAATCATCAAAAAAGTCGGTTCATGTTACAATTATTATAAAAAATATTTTTCTAAAAAAACTGTCTTTTTTGGGTTTGTTCCCGCCTTTTTTTTTGGGTTGGGGCCGGGTGACGCTCCTTGTTTGGGGTTCAATTCCGGGGGGGGAAAAAAACCCGGTTCCCCCAGTTTCGTTTTGGGCCCAAAAAAGGGGTTTTTTTCCACAGGGGCTGAAAACAAACTCATTCTGGATCGGGAAAAAAATTCGTGTTATTTTTTTTTAGGGGGTGTAGGGCAGGGGGACAGGCCTGGAAATTTTTGGGCTACTATCATTTACGTTCAGCTATGGCTTTTCTTTATCCCGGCAAAAAAAACTTGTTTTGAGGATCAACGTTCCTGAAGGGGGTTTCGTCTCTCCCCTGCCTCTTCTGTTTTTTTATTCTGAAAAAGTCCCAGACCTTATATTAATAAAAAATTCGTTTTTTTTTAATTGTTTATTATAAATTCGGGGTTAAAAATCCATGGAATGGTGGACAGCTTTGGAATCTCCTTAAACCCTGACACTTGTCTAAAATGCGGGGTCAGGGCAATAATTACTGATTTTCTTCAAAACAATCCCCTCTCAAGCTGGCGAATGGTGTAGTCAAACTTTTTGATATGGGCAAGTCTCAGACCAAAGCGTTTGGGAAATTGGGTTAAGTCTGGACAAGGGGTGTCATCTTCAGGGCGAAAAAAATATCTAATCAACTTCTCAGGCAGGTGGGCTTTGGGGGGGCTGCTGCAGCGGGGCTTTGGAATCCCATTTGCCTCGGGGTCTGTGATACCAATGTCTTTCAAAAAAAAAAAACACCCAGGGAAAATCAAATGAAATAAATAAGGCGGAAAAACGCTCAGTTCTGTGGAAGATTCAAGTTTCCCAATAACTTAGAAATTTCAACCTTTGTATTTTTATAGGAATACATTTAAATACTTTTTCATTTTATCTTTTTAAATGGGAATAATAGTTTTAAACAGATTTAATTGCACATCTCTAAATTTTTCTTTAGTTTCAGGCCTTATGCCTCCCCGGTTTTTCCGGTGATCAATCTCCCCTCCAAAAACCCCAAACGTCAAGGGCCCCCAGTTCGATGGTTAAATCTCTTTTATTTGGTTTCCCTTTTTCCCAAATAAAAATTGGCCTTCCGGGTGGTGGGGCTTGCTCCTTAGAACCTGGGATGCTGGCAGGGTTCCCAAACGGACAGGGTCAAAGGGAAGGGCAGACAAAAGGCCTCCAGGTTAGGTTTGGATGGGGTGTACCCTTAATTTAAAAAAAACATATTACAAAAAAAAACAATTTTTCAATGGGGGTCACCCAAATTAAAACGAAAAATTCAGACCTTTGTCAAATTAAACCGTGATTTCGGGGGGATGGCAGTAAGGGTTTCAACACAGACCTGTGGATAAAAACGGACAGGGCCCCGTGACCGGTCAAGAAGGGCAAAGGGGTGGGTGGGAAAACCCTGATCGTAAAGGGGCCCAAAACAGTTTTTGTAAAAAAGGGGAAAAAAAAGGATCCCAAACTGACCTAGTAGTCTTCTTGGAACTGGGTGCTGAACTTCCCGGGAGACCATGGGGGCCAGAACCAGAAAGTGGCAAACAACTGTTATACCCGGGGAGCGGGGAAATAATAATTTTATATATCGTCTTTTTGCAGTCAATTTTATCATTTTCCATTCATGGCTTTATTTTTTTTCCCGTTTTTTATCGGGGTATTATTTTGCCTTTAAAAAGGTTCCAATCTCTCCCTCTTTTTATTATTCTTCTCTTTATTTTTTCTGTTTTAGAAAACTCTGTTTTGTGGAGTTTGGTTGCATTCTTATTAAAGGGGTACTATTGGGGTTATTATTCATTCTTTTTTTCATTATAATTAACAGGGTTTTGTAACTTTTTTTTTTTTTCCCTTTCAATAAGTTCCCCTTTTGAAACTGATTTTTGGGGAAAAACTTTTTTAATTTTTTCAATGGGAACGTGCCCTTTAAAAAACCACTGGCGCATGCCAATTACCTATTGTACCCCCCATACAGGAGATTTTCTACTTAAGGGGCTACGTTTTCCTGGTAAACCGGGACTGAACAAATACCCGGGCAGTAGGTTGAAAATATAGGTCTCGTGAGGGGGCACTTATCAACTCTCTAACAGTCCCCCATTTCTTCTTCTTCCTCCCTTTTTTCTAAAAACGATTTTAAAACTGATTTGGTGCTCTTTGTCTTTTTTCTTTTTGGGAAATTTTAAGGCATCATATTTTCCCTTAATTTTTGCCTTGCTGTACTCTTCCCTGTTTGCTCTGGGCCAAAATACTAAAATGCTGTTTTTTTCAGTAAAAATGTTTTTTATCATTTAATATATTATAAAAAAATATTTCTTTTTAAAATCACAGTTCCTAAAATATATTCTCATGGTGATTTTCCCAAAAAGGACAGAAAACACTATCCCCACGGACCAACATCTCACCTCTAAAAATTATCGAAAGGGTGGGATTACCCCAAAGGCGCTACCTTTTCCCAAAACCCCTCTTTTTTGTCCGAATGGACAAGTTATTCTCAACCGTTTCGGTATTTTGTCCTTCCCTTCTCATCTCCGATTACCAACATCCTTTTCCCCCCCATTCCTTTCAATTTTTCCCTCATTCTAAAATCCCCCACCATAAAATCTTCCCAACCCGTCCGCTCGGGAATTTTTTGGAAAAGTACAACCTTTTTCTGTTCAAAACTTTTATCCCGTTCAATGGGAATGAACGTGACTTTATGTGTGAAATTTAACGAAATATTAATTTCGGAAATATGTTTTTTGGGTTTCAGATGAATAAAAAGGGCGTCTGGCCGATGTTACCCCGAAATCCCCTTCAGGAGACCTGGCTGATCCGTAAACCAAAAAGTTCTTTTCTGTCAGGGCATAAAAAAATCCTCCTTTAAAAGGTCGTTTCCTAGCTATGCGCTGTTTGGGGGGTGCCCGGGTTTCAAAGGGAAAGAATAAACCACTTGACCTCAAAGCAAATTGAAGGGGCGATGTGAGGGTGAGGGCCCTGTAAAAAAAAACTAAAATCGAGTCGGATCGAACGCATAACTTTTTTGGGCAATCACTCTTACCAGTCACATACTCACAATGGTTGACATGTGGGTTGATATGGGGGTTTAAAAAAAAACCATTTCATTAAATTTCCCTGTGTGGACCTCCCTTCTCCCTTGGATCTAAAGAGTCACGTTTAAACAATTTTAAATTTCCCAAATTCAAAAATTCTATTCATTCAAGTCCCCCCCCTAAACATAAAAAACCCTCCCTTGAGTTCATGAGCAAAACCAAAAACATATTAAAAATTTTCTTTGCCCCCTTATTTTATGAAAATCAGCTGAATATTTTGGGGATCCCTGTTTAAATTTTCTTGATATATTTAAAGGAAGGGTGGGGGTTTTGCTCCAGACAAACAGTCCAAGGGGCTCTGGAAAAAAAAGCCCTTTAACATGAAAATGGAACAAGGTAACAGGCTGGATTGGATTTTCCTTTCCTTGGTCCCCGCTTTTTTCTTGAACGCTCCATATGAACCCGTTTTCCGCTTTTGTGTTTAAAGGGGCCTAAAACCCGGGGTTGTTGGATATTATGGGCCCACAAGTGGCCACATCAATTTCTGGACTTTTTTCTAAATAACCCCTCCCACCCATAACCCCTACGCTGCTTTGTGGGGGCAATTAGTATTCTTTGCTCCTTGGAAAAACAACACACAGGCGCAAATAATTTAATTTTTATGGGGGCTTCCCCTTTTTATTTTTGGCAGCCTTTAACATCAGTGTAACCTGCCTAAGGTTCTCCAACTAGGTAAAAGGGAATGGGGGATCCTTTTGGGTTTTATAAACTATGATGTGAAGGGATATGGGGTTACCAAAAATATTTGTTCTCTGAAAATATTATGTATCTACTTTTACTAAATGAATATTTATTCTATAAATTTGAAATTTTCCTCATTCAGTAGACTTTTTGTCTTCTCCAAAAAACCTAAAAATATTTGGGGGAAGGTTAAAAAAAACCCTGTTTTTAAAAAGAAATTTTAAGCGTAGGGTCAAAAAGGGTCTAGGTCTGGTGGTAACATGGCCCGGGTTGCGGGGGCGTCCCAAAACCCTGCCCAACCTCCGGGTGCCCCAAACAGACTCTGGTTCTGGGGCTGGCTGAGGGGGGGTGGGGCTACTGGAGTGTGGTGCAATTCGAAATGATAAGTACTCAAATAAAAAACACAATTCTCTGGATGTCACAAGATTTAAATCCAGATAAAAAAAACAGCGAAGCGTCTCGGGGGGTTGAGGGGCATCCCGTACCAAAAAGGGCGCGTAGGGGGGCTCAAACCCCGGGAGGGGGGAAACATTCCACCCCCTCGGGAAAAATAAATAAGACAGGACATTAAAAAAAGTCTGCCCTGTGTTGGTGCGAGAAAAAGATTCAGTGACCTGCTTGGGCCGGTGCCCCTGTCTACGGGAAGGGTTTTCGGGGAACAAGTTTCGTTTTTATGAAACCCCGCCCCAAAACATTTAGTCTGTCATAAAATTTCCCCGGGAAAAACTGGGGTTTGGGGATTCTCGGGACACCCCGTCATGGGGAACGGGCAATGTTGATTCGTTTTTTCTTCCCGGGGAAAAACAGGGGGGGTATGGCGGGGCGAAAAACCCCAAATTTGTGTACGCCAAAACGCCCCCTACATTTTTTTGGCCCCATGCCGTCTTTGGGGTTTCATTCCCCGCCTGGCGTCTGAAAAAAGGGGAAATGTTCCCTTTTCGGATCGCCCAAAATAGTGCGGGACTTCGGATGCGGGGAATCGGGACTGAAATTTTGGGGGCGTCCCACCCGGGGTCTTTTTGGTAAAGGGGCCCCTCCGGGGTGCAAAGCCAGAAAAATTTCTCTCAACGGGGATGAACAGCGAACTCACTTCGGGGTAAACCAAAACCCAAAATCCCCTGTGGGGAACCCCGGGAAACTCACCCCATAAATCAAAGCGGGTAAAAACCGAAAGGGTAAAAAACCCGGGCTCCTAGGTGCAAACTGGTGCCCTTCTTCGTTGGACGTTTGGCTGTTTATATTCATGAAGCAAAAAGGCCTGGGGTCGAAGAAAAAGAAGAAAAAAGGCTGTATGGGTCAAAATGAAAAAACTAAAAAAAACCAAATTCAAAATTCATCAATGGTGTCTGCGGGGAATGAAGGGACTGAGATGGTATGAAGAAACAAAAAGAACATGGGGGAAAAAAAAGAAATTCAGTGGGGGGTTAAAAAAAAACGCTGGCGGGTGGATGGGAAACTGAAAAAAACCAGGGAAAATTTAAAAACTTCCCCGGGACGAAGGTGAAAAAAAGAAAACAGAACAATTGATGAAAAGGGGTCAAAAATGGGAACATTAAATCTTTGGAATCTTATGTTAAAACGGACCAAAAAGGATACTTGACATGTTTTTGGTATTTACAAACAAGTGTGCTTTTTTTCTTTGTTTCCGCTAGTTTATGTGTGTCATGTTTATGCCTTCTGGTTTTTTAAAAAAGACCTTTTGCTTATTATCAGTGTCCTCAGTTAGGGGGCTCTGTGGCTAAAAGGTTAAAAATTGCCTTGGAGTAAAAAATCGTTGGTTTATTAGGCTCCCAGTTCTTTTTAAGATTTTTAAAACCTCTGGATTGTTGCCCACAGGTTAGTTTTTCAATGCTCTGGGCAGGGGTCCATTTCTAAAAAAGGGCCTTGTGGGGGGAAAGTTCGAAATAATCTTCCGAAACCAAGTTGCTATTGGGCTCTTTCTCCACCCTTTAGAAAACAATTGTAAAATAGGGTTCTATTTTGTAAGCATCTCTTAAGTGTCAAAATTTTTCTTTTTTGTTCTCATTTTAAATCTCTATTTTTCCCCTTTGGTTTTTATTTTGTTCTGTTGGGCTGCAGGGGGTTGCTTTGGGATCATTCAAAAAATTAGAATGAATGTCTTGAGAAGATGGCAGTTAAATTAATCTCAACATAAAAAATAAAATCAGAGGGGAAATGGGCGGTATATTACTGTCATTTTTGAAAAGGGGTGTTATAAATAACCAGTGAAAACAATTAATCTGTTTTTAAAAAAGGAAAATTTTTATTTTTTTTTTTTCTTTTGTTCGCCCTTTAAATTTTTTTTTCTTCTTCTCTTTCCGATTGGGTTTTTTCAGTTGTTCTGGATATAATTCCTTGTTTCCTTGTTTAAAACCCCTTCCCCAATAATTTGGCCACCCCCCGTGTAGGCATTCTTTCGTGGCTAAATCTGGGGGTTTGGGGACCCCTGAATCCCTTTCCATTCCTCATTTTTGGGGGGCCCCTGTTATTTACCCAATGCTGTTTTCTCAATCATTTGTTTTGGTTACATTCCCTAGGACTGTCAAATTCCCAATAATTCCCTTCGACATCGTGGAGGGAACAGTGGTTCTTTTTTCACCCCAAAATTTTTGCCCCTCCATGGGGCGCTATAAAGCGGGGTTTGCGCCTCTTTTTCTATGTGGAAGGGGGGTTTCTTGTCAGTGTCAGGGCCCTTCATCGGAAATTTCCTTTACTTACTCAAAGCCGAGCTTTGTTGTGAACCTTGTTAGGGTTTAATTCCCTGTGCCCGAAAATTTTCCCCAACCTGGGCTCTCATGTCACCCCGCCTCATTTTTCTAAAAAAAAACTGGGGGTGGCGGAGGCCTCATGTTGACCTATCCAATCGTCTGTGGGTCCCATGAAAAATATGGGTTTCCCCAAATTTCAAAATCGTCAAAATAAAAATTTTCCTTTCCTATCACCCAAAGGGATTGTTTAGATCCCCTCTCTGCCTTCTGGTTGTTTGGGGACAATCAAAATAGCGGGTAAATCTCCCTGGATGGGGGGAAAAACCAAATAGTCTAAAAAAAGTTAGCTGGGCGATGGGCTCATCAACCCCGGGAGGTGTCGGGGGGCCCCCTGACGAAAATAGCAACCCGTGTTTTGGGTTTGGGTGGGGACGCAAAGGTAACGGAGGGGCCAATGCGCGGTTGAAATCCCGGGCCCCCAAAAATGCATGACCCAAAAGATCTGGGGGTTGCGTAAAAACGTTCTTGCACGGCTGTTTTATTCACAAAAGGAAAACAAATGGAAGTGATAAAAATCTTTTAAAGGGTCAGGGGTTTTTAAATTTAACTACTCCGTGTAAATTGTTGGTTAGCTGACCTCTCCTTTAATTTCCATGTGGGCAAGGACAGCCGCGCATTTTACTTTTCTGTTAGATCCCAAACTAAAGTAAAAAAAGATCCCAAAAACTTTTCTATGGGGTACCAGGGGTTTTTACAAAATAAATCATGATGTGTTTGATCATTAAAAAAAGTTGTCATTCTGCCCCCAGAACAGGGGGTCAAATTAAAAATTCCCAAAATGGGCAATTCAGCCATTTTACACATGTGAACGGACATTAACTGCAGAGCCAAAATTCAAACTGCCCCGAAAAGATATACTGGGGCAAACTCACTGGCCTAACAAAACTACACTGGACAGAAAACTACACAGACCTCTGTTCGAGCTACAAAATACAGTGAAGTTTCTACCAAAGACAACATTGAATATATAGACAAAATTTCAAGGAAGCGAAAAGGAAGGTGGACGGAAGGAAAACATTTATTGTTAGCCATTTTTCAAGAAGTAATACAGAAGAATAATTATTTACATTTTCTTCCTATTTATCTTTGCCTTTGCTTGTTTCAGTAATTGTAGATCATCATCATAGTTAGGTGCCATGTCAGCTGGCGTAAGCAATCATGGATCTCCACAAATCTTTCCCTGGTGTTTACTATCATCTCAGATGTTGACACTCTTCCGTGCCATGAAGTCAGGCTGTCCAAAATTTCTCTCTCTGTCTCATCTCACATCGATTTACCAGTTGTACATTTTGTTCCTAGCCTCACTACTCATTACATGTCTGAAAAATGATATTGCCTCTTTCTTATATTGGTAATAAGCTTTCTCGTGTCTTGGCCTCACTCACAACTCACATTAGTCATTTTAGCAGTCCATGTGATTCTCATCGTTCTTCTGTAAAACCACATCTCTGTGGCCTCCAGAGATTTTCTATCTGTTTGTTTACTGTCTATGACTCACATCCATATGTCAGATTATATGTTGTTATTTTTATTATTTATGTTTCATGGACAATGAACACACAGATCGAAAAATCTCTGATGGCCTCAGAAATGTGGTTTTATAGAAGATGATGAAATCCCATGGACTGCTAAAATGACCAATGTTGAGGTGCTGAATGAATCAAGACACGAGAAATCTTGTCAATAAGAAAGAGCATCATGTTTTGGGCATATGATGAGAGGAGGTTTAGAACACATTTGACAACCAAAATGAAGGGTAGGCGAGAGGGAAGACAGAAACAGAAAATTTTGGATAGCCTGACTTCATGCGCGTACATCAACATCTGGTTGATAACAAACACCAACGACAAGATTTGTGGAGATCCTGTGTCTATGCCAGCTGGCACGGCACCTGATGATAATGATGTTTCCTATATTATTAGTGATTTCATTGCTGTCTACTAACCCTATATGTTCTGTTGTTTAGAGATCAGGCAGACGTACACCTTCTGGTGGACACATAACAGAAACATTAAATTTGTTCATTGAGAATTAAAGAAGTTTCCAACAAAGGAGAACACAATCCAGACTATAGAGAACTGTGTCACAGCATCACATTTACCAATAAAGGTGAGACGATAGTTGTATTAGTTGGCGTCCTGTGACAGTTTAGTTTTTCCTTTTATATATACACATCAAAGGGTTCTCTCTCTCGCTCGTGATCACAGCTTAAACTGATGTACCAGATTTCTCCATAAATCTCGTTCATGTGGAAATCTGATTCATGCAGCTTTAATATGGTGTGTTCGTCACATCTTCAGCACCATTTCCAGCTCTGGTGCTATCCTTGGCGATGTTCGGTTTGAGCGTTTACTGGGTTTGCTTTCCATCAGCCTTGGACTCTGCAAAGCAGCAGGTTTTCAAGGTTTCAAGAAGAGAGGTCGCCTGAAACCCTGATGAACCTAGTAAATAAAGTGTCTCATTAATCAGATGTGCTGGCCTACTTATAGGCGCATAACTGGCACAATGTACAATCGCTATTAAGCTCGGATCATATACAAATCACAAAGAGGGGTTAACAAGTGGTCAATATGGAGCGTTTGAAGAAGAAGAAGTGTATGCATATTACTCAACTGGACATCAACTTGTACTGATGGTTAACCGTAAGATTTTACAAACAAAACAACCCTACTTTAAAGTACCACATCTGGAGTTATACTGTAGCATGATATCAGATCTGATTGGCTGGGCAGATGATGCTCATCAACCCGGGAGGGCAGGTCGTCTACGGGCCCTACCTGAAAACAGCAACCTGCTGCCTTGTGGGTTTGGCTGGGGACAGCAAAGGCTAATGGAGAGCGAACCAGTAAACTTCTATTCTTCTCTTCCTATTTACTTCTTTATAGAAGTGTTGGGGAGTGAAAATAGTGATCTTGTGTCTGCTTGTTCTAAGGCACTTTGTAAGCTGGTAGTCATGTTCAGTAAAGGCTGTTCTTGATGTAAATCACTCCATCTTTTCACGTTCTTCCTCTTGCTTTGTACTCGTTATACTTTTTCTGTTTGGCTCTCTGTGGTAGGTGATACCAGGGCATTCTTGTCAGGTGTCAAAACCATTTAATCTGTTGTTAACCAGTAAACGCTGGTTGAAATCGGACATTCACCGAAGGATAAGTACTAGATCTCCAATTGGTACTGACGTTGTGCGTAAGCTGTGCTCTTGGAAAAGGCTGTGCATATATCACAATTAGACTGATAAACATGGCTGAAAAGGCGATCGAGAGAGAGAGAGATCTGATTGGCCAGTCATCTGAGCTGTCTCATGGCCAGTCATCTGAGCTGTCTCATGCCAGTCATCTGAGCTGTCTCATGGCCAGTCATCTGAGCTGTCTCATGGCCAGTCATCTGAGATGTCTCATGCCACTACACATGCATTTAAGAAATTATTAAATCATCGAAGTCTGCTTTCCTTTCTCTGCTCCTCGTAGAGCATAGGGACTCCTCAATGTTTGCCACTTTTCCCGGTCTCTGGCTGTTTTCTTTTATGGCTTTCTAGGATAGTCTAGCACCCCTCAGTTTGTTTTGGCAGAAAAGGGTTGTTAGTGCATCAGCTTCCTTGGAGGTTTGGCTGCAGCTTGTCGTCTGTCTCCGACATGGAGCCCTAGTCAGTCCCAGACTCAAGTTATTAGTTTTTGAACAATTAGTTTTTTTATTTCTGTTATTACATTCTTTTTTTAAATGAATGGGTAGTTAGCTCATTTCACAATCCCAGACCAGGAGGCCACAGTTAATCTGACCTCTCTCCTTTGACTTGACAGCTTGGAGTAACCCTGCCGGCATAGTGCAAGAACCCCCCCATTCCACAATAAATTTGATAAATTAAATTCCTACAAAGTATCTTCACTATCTTCTAAATTACACGGGCCCCTCAGCTGTACTATGGAGTTTGTGTACTGCCACTGAGATCTTCCTATATAAGAAAGTTGGAGCACATATGGTAACTCACTGAAGTGCAATGATGATGGTTCTATCAGTCACTCAATCAATCAACCATCCCAAAGGTAATGGCCTCATGGGGAGAGGTCTGCTATATTTAATGTTAATTGATTTTCTTGTTTACTTCAGACTTCTATATCATAGATCAGATTACTGAGACAAATGATCTACAAGAAATCTCGTGCTTTGTACATCAATGATGCTTTCATCGCCTGCTCAAGCTGTACTGGAAAGAAAATGCTGAAACATAAAGTTTATGATGCAGCCTTGCAGATTTTAAAACAAAAGTGCTGAAGATTTGATTACACAGCATGGTTTGAGACAAAGACTCGGTCTTTTACCATCAGGAATGTCATCTGTTATCGAAAGTATTTTAAACTATTACTTGTATTCTTGAATGTAATAATTGCCAACTTGTGAATGCAGGAGTCAGGGGTAATGAACGCCTGTATGTTGCAGGGGTCAGCAAGGAGAGCAAAGAATAGTAAGACTGCGACCTACAAGGCTTGTTGTGATATAGCGACTGAGAGGGGTCTGGAAGCTACTCGTGAATTCTTCTTCTGATGCAACCCCCGCTGTAAATTTCAGGCGAAGTCATGACGCCTGTATGCGCTTCTGACTGATTTTTGCGTGAGCCCTAAATTACCCTTTTATACAGGTGTTCCTCAACCATACGGACAGCCTCGCCGACTTCAGAGGTACCTGAAGAGTAGATCCTCCAAGTGCGATCGTTACAGGAAACCTGTTGTCTGTATAACTCTTACCTTGAGTCCTCATACCATCGAGTGCTTACGACCGAGTTAGTTAGTAAAGTGCGACTTCTCTACGGATTTCCTGCCTTTGGTGAGGTCATTCCATATGCATCGTACTCTTGTAAATAAAAGCGTCCACTAAACAGATCTATTCTTTATACTTCAATCATTCTGCATAGACTCATCTGTCGTGACTAGTTTTCTTCTAGTAATATCTTATGGTATAATCTAATTTATGCTTATAGAATTAAATATGTGCCTTTTCGTCTTTACAGATGGTCAATTAGCAAGTTTTTCGGGACTGCCTAGGTAGTTGATAGTAGCTCGCCTGCTAGCTGTGAGACCCTCATAGCTCGGGTTGAACCTACTGTCCGGCATTTGTCTGAGTCCCTGGTCTTACTCAGGACGATACGTGAGCACCTCTGAAGTCGGAGAAAATCTGCCTGTATGGCGAGGGAATACTAATTACAGTACATTGAGCACCACGCTGCCAGTGTAAGTACTTACAATGTGCCGTTCTGCTGCCATTGTTAGAAATTGGAAACAGATTTTCACGAAAAAATCAGTTTCAGAGATGGAACTTCGTCTGAGTTGAAAGCGGATGAAGAAAAGAAAAAAGCAAAAAAAGCAAGTGTTTCACTGTGACAACTTCTGAGTTTTGCTTGTCTCTCTTGTTTTTCAGCTCATCCCTAAGTCTCTCTTCAAAAGATACTGCACCTTTGCGTAATGTTGTTTTCCATATATCTCAATCATCAGCAGTTTTTCCTTTTGCTGGGACCGATAGAAAAGTTATTCATTGAGGCCTTGCAGACATCTTTATATCTGAGCAGTTGTGTGCCTTGGTGCCTCTTCCCCTCTGAAAGTTTACAGAAGAACATTTGTTTTGGAATGCGGCCATTGTCCATTCTTCGCACATGCCCTAGCCATCTGTCTTCTACTGCTGGACATGCCCATGATGGAAGGCAAGTTTGCACGTTGCAGTACTTCAGGGTTGGTTATCTTGTCATACCATCTGTTGTTGATAATCTTGCGAGACATCGAGTTGAAAGATGTTAAGTCTTTCTCAGTGCCTTGAGTAGGCTGTCCATGTTTCTGATTTGACTTATAGAATTATATATTAGAGTACATTATTTAAATAGTCACAACCCCAAAAGCTCTTGTACAGCTGCATATAAATTGTTTCGAGAGGGAAAACAGAAAGATGACCTGAGAAGTTGCTCAAGTTGCAGGAATACTTTAGAAATTCAAATATCCACAAAATGTATCAATTATATCTTTCGATAAGGTTAGTTTATTCTGCCATGTCTATATCTCACACATTCTTAATTTTCTCTGAAAGTGTATTTCTACATTTCATTTTTCATTCATTATTGGTAGATCTTATAAGAATAATTTTCTGGCCAACTCTATGTAACCAGTGCCAAACATGGCCAATAACAGCAGCTAATGAGAGGAAAATCAGACGCGAAGATGAAGTAGCCTTAGAAGAGCTGCAGGTGTGACAATAAGAGACAAAATTAGAAGTGAAGAAATCAGTAGAAGACTGGATGTGAAACCAGTAATGCAATTCATAAAAGAACAGATTAAATGGTTTGGACACCTGACAAGAATGCCCTGGTATCGATTACCACAGAGAGCCACACTGAAAAAGTATAACTAGTACAGAGCAAGAGGAAGACCACCCAAAAGATGGAGCGATGGCATCAAGAACAGCCTTAAGAAAATGAATAAAAGCTTCGAAAATCTCTACAACAAACACAGAAAATCTATAAAGAAGTAAATGGCTGAAGAAAAGAAAAAGAGATTCTTTATTGGAAGAATAAAGAGTATAATACTTTTTAAACTAAAGTGACCCTCCAGATTAGCCTACCTTATCGTGGTTGGAGGGTTTGCGTGCCTTGGTGATCCTTCAGACTATGTCGGAGCCCTAACTCCTGGCAGGTCTAACCAAGCCGAACAGACTGGAGGTGAAAGGCCAGACCAAAAGGCGGGAGCAGGATGGGGCCTCATAAGGTGACAGCGCAGAACCCACGGTGAGTGGAAAATCTCTGGCTGCAACCAACCCATCCCCAACTATGGGTTAAATGGCAGCCCTCCTCTCTCGGGGAGGGCATCTTTTTCTTGTCTTATCTCCTACTTCTTTTACAATTTTTCTATCCCTCGAGTTAGACCACAGTCTTCTCTAGCAGTAACAGTGCTGAAGTCGGAGGCAACCAGCCAAGAGGCGCACTATAGCAATCAGGTTGCCACGCATAAATCATATGAATATGTCTATGTTTTTAAAAAAGATATAGTGCTCGCCTGACGGACACTCAGGCAGGTGCAGTGCCGGGCCCTCTACCTCAAAAGGGCCCAGCTACTGGATGTCCTTCTCATTTGCCCTGTGGAGCCAGGAGGCATGAGAATAGAGCAACTGGCCAATTTCTTAAAATAATGCACTGGAATGCTGAGGGTGTGAACAGCAAAAAATATGGCTACAGCAAAAAGTAGAACTAGAAACATCCTAAATGAAGAACAAGTACATGTATGCTGTTTGCAGAGACCACCTGAATGAGCGTAGCCTTCAAAGTCAGAGGTTTCCCAGTGCTACCGATCAGACTGAAAAATAGAAGAAAGGGTGGAGTACTGACACTTGTGAGAAACAACATCACCACATGTCAGTTTGAGGTACATGGAAGGTGCAGAATATCAGATGCTGCATCTTAGGACGGCAAGTACAGAGTTTCACTTAATCAACTACTACTGTCCAAGTGACCGCCCACTGGCACTGGTCACAATTCCAACAAAGGAAAGACTCATAGTGTGCGGGGACTTCAATAGTCACTCACAGGCTGGGGTATGACCACATGGACAGTAGGGCGAAGCTTGAAAACTGCAGGATGACAACAAACTAATCCTTGTCAATCAGCCCAAAGATCAGCCAACCTTTTTACTCCAGACCCAGCACACCACCTCTACACAGACTTGGCATTCCACCCCTCAGACCTGGAATGGAACATTACACGTGTTGTTGGGAAACAGCTAGGAGGCAGCGACCATCGGCCAGTATTTCTCACTGTTGAAAATCAACTCGCCAGGGAGAGCAGCACTCTATCTAGGTGGAATTACAAGAAGGCAGATTGGACAATGTATAAGCATCGAACCAGTATACTGACACTAGGTCTATCTGCTGACAGGACATCAACAAGGTAGTTGATGAGTTCAGCCGATGTATAAAACAGGCTGCCTACGAAACAATTCCTAGAGGGGCTCGAAAGCACTACACGCCTTACTGGAGCAGTGAATTGGAACTACTCCCAAAATGTAGAAATTTCACGAAAGCAGGCAGAGACCACTCCATGCCAAGAACACCACAACAAATATCAGCATGCCAAGGCTATATTTTAAAGGGCCAAGCTGCAGGCCAGGCGGAGGAGCTGGAAGGACAAAACAGTCCTTAAACTTTGAAAGAGATACCAGGAAGCTGTGGAAGCTGGTAAAACAGCTTAATGATGAAGGTACAGGGAGAAATCCAAAGATTGCATTAAACAAAGACGGAAACATCCTCACAGGAAAACAGGCAGCTGATCATTTTGCAGACTCCTTTGCTAAAGACAGCAATATTGAAATTAGCACAATGAAACAGCGAGAGATTCGTGAGAAAAAGCAAAATGTAGAGCAAGACGAAACAATACCTGAAGTGATGAAGACCCCAATCACATTTAAAGAACTGGAACTAGCAATATCCAAATTAAAATGAGAAAATCACCAGGAGCTGATGGAGTGTCCAATGAGATGATTAAGAACTTTGGTACTGCAGCAAAAACAAAGTTACTGCAGATTTACAATAATTGTTGGATCTTGGGTCAAGTTCCACAGACCTGGAGAAAAGCAATCATGATACCGCTCTCGAAACCTGGAAAGATAGTTCTTCTGCCTCCAGCTACCGACCGATCAGTCTTACAAAGTTGTCTCTGCAAGACAATGGAGCGTATAATCAATCTCCGACTGCAGTGGTATCTGAAAGCGAAAACATTCTTGTGTCACAGCAGGCAGGTTTCAGGCAGTGCTACTCTACTGAAGACCAAGCAAGCGCACCTTTCTCAGGAGATTGAGGACCGTTCCAAGATAAGAAACTGGTACTAGCGACATGGATAGACCTAAGGAAAGCCTTTGACAAGGTTTGGAAAGAAGGGCTGCTGAAGAAACTGAGAAATAGTAGAATAAAGGGTAGGATGTACAGATGGATAAAAGCATACTTACATAACAGAAAAGCCAGAGTGCATCTAGATGGACTCAAGAGTAAAAAAAGTTCTACTGCGTCATGGTCCTCAAGGAGAGTATTGTCCCACACTCTTCTTGATTTTCATCACGACCTGGTTGCTGAGTTACCACAGGGAGTAAAAGTTGCAATGTACGCTGATGATCTGGTAATATGGTGCACAAATGAGTATGCAACAGTGGCCACCAAATTGATACAAAGAGCTGTAGATGCCTTAACCTCATGGGCAAACAGATGGTGTGTCAGCATCAACACAGATAAGTGCAGCACTACACTCTTACTCTCTCTCCCAAACAAAAAGCTGGCACCATTAAAATAAATGGAGAACTGCTAAGAAAAGACAAGCAACCCACCTATCTCGGAGTTACATTCGATGATAGACTGACGTGAAGCAGCACATCAACAAAGCAGCAGCAAAGGCCAGGAGAAAGTTAGCCATCCTAGAAAGTTAAGTGGAACCACATGGGCGCCAGTCAAAAATACTTAAAAATATTTATCAGCAGGGCATACGACCACACCTGGAATATGGGTCAGCTGCATGGTGTCAACATCAAACACCATTAGGAGAACTGGATAAGGTGCAAAACCAGGCGCTTCGTGTCATCACAGGAGCATTGAAAACAACACCAATAGTGGAGATGGAAAGAGTGGGGGAATACAAGCACTGAGAGAACAGAGACACAAAAGTGATGACGAGGCAGAAAAAGTTTTTGAGTATGCCAAGCCACCCAATGGAAAACAGATTCCAAAAATCAGCATTAGGGCGCTGAAAAGAAGCAGCTTTATTCACCAGGCCAAAAGACTGAATAGGCAAACCTCAGACCTACCAAAGTTGGCATTCCTAAAATCTGTGCCAGAGCAAACCCTTGGAGAGAGACTGAACTAGAAGTATGTATCCAGACAGAAGTGAAAGGAATATTCGACAAAGGGTGAGCAGAACAGCATACAAGCAAGACAGTCACTCTCAGTTTACTTGATGAAGAATACCCACATGACCTCTGGGTCGGGTATGCACGGATGGTCAGCAGAAAATGCAGTGAAGAATGGAGGAGCAGGAGTGTCCATAGAATACCCAAACAACGCTAGAGATGCGATTAAAGTACCAACGGGAAATTCTGTCACAACTATGATGCAGAAATTCAGGCAATCAAGGTGGCAACTGAAAACTGTTGAATACCAGACCGATCCTCAACCTGTTGTATTTTTGACTGATGCAAAATCAGCACTCAAGCACTCCAGTCCAGAAAATTGCCAGATCTACAGACCCTACTGTCTAAATTGTCCAAGCATCGCAGGGTTGTCTTGCAGTGGATACCCTCTCACTGTGGAATACCAGGAAATGAAACAGCAGACCGATTGGCTAAGGAAGGTGCTGCAGGAGAGCAGCCGGATGTGCCAGTTACCTACCACCAAAGAAAAGGATGATTAAATCAATCAGAAAGCCACAAATACCAACACAAGACGATTACTATAATAGGAGCAGATTGGAACAAGTTGTTATTCTGCGCCTTAGAACAGGACACAATCGCCTCCGCAGCCACATGTATACAAAATTCAAAATTGGCAATTCAGCCATGTGTACATGTGGACAGGCAAACCAGACTGCAGAGCACATGCTTCAAGACTGCCCCGAATATGATACACTGAGGCAAACTCACTGGCCTAACGAAACAACACTCGACATAAAACTACACGGACCTCTGTGAGCTACAAAAGACAGTGAAGTTCATACAAGAGACAACATTGAATATATAGACATATTTCAAGCGAACGAAAAAGGGAAGGAGGAAGGAAACTAAAGTGGAAAGTTTATTGAAAACTTTCACAAGGAAAATCTTGTTATTTTGGGGGTAACCCAAAGAGGAATGTACATCTGTGACAGTCCGATCCACCAGAAATGGGAATGTATCAGGGTTTTGGAACAGAACTTGAATTAATTGTCAAATACAGTTTGTTAGTCATCTCATATCATTCTTGAAGGCTAAATCTGCTGACAGCTCAGTACAGAACCTAGAAGGAGAACTTGCTCAGCTGTCAAAAAAGGCAGAAATTCACTAGCAGTGGATTTCATCTCACTTTGCCTAGAGCCAATGAAGGTCTGATGTGCTCAGCTAAAAGAGAAGCAGTGTCAGCAAATCTACCACCACTGTCTTTCAAGAGGTCAAAACCTCATCAGAGAAAATCATGATGTGAGACTCGAGACAAACACTGATATGATTTGGAATGAACTTGAAGAAGACCTCAGCAGAATAGACAAGTCATTATATTTCGCCTATATACCTGACCCTCAGACTAAACAGATACTTACATGACTGAATAAGCAACTCTCTGCCAGTGTCAGCTGGCGGAACGAACTTACCTGGAATGTCCTGCAAGACTGCACCTCTCCTGGTGAGCTGAGAAGCAACATGTGGCCACACCAGTTAACCTAAACAGCAAGCTTGTGAACCTGAAGCTGACTGTCAGTTGTGGTCCATTTAAGATGTCATCAGGTGCTGTCTCCTTGAAGGTTGGCTGCAATGAATCTCAGCATCCTCTGTCTTTCTTGTAGTGTTCACTCTGCAGACTGCAACCTTCATTTTTAAGTTTCCTCCCACTTATCTCTTGGTCTTTCTCTTGCTCTTTGCCTTCACTTTCCCTCTAGTAAAATTTTATCAAGGTGTCATTCCTTTTATGCTAAATACTTTACTTGTCTGAATTATTATCTCTTAATAATTCATTTAAGATCAGAGATGCATAGAAGAAAATTCTGATTGAACAAGAACCAGTACATAAGTGCTGAGCTATCATCATTAGTATATCCTCAGAATATGCAACTGACAGTTCCATTCCTGTGTTGTTAAAGCACATCATATACTGTCTACATCTTCATTATCTAATACACAAGTTTGACTTCTGAATTGTGGTCTAAGTGCCCGAGTAAGTTCTCACCTCTCGATCAAAGGTCCGTTGTTACTTCCACATAGGGGATATTTTCTAGGATCCTGATCTCAGTGACGTGACTCATGTGGTGCGGGACCACTAAGGAAGCAAAGAATAGTACCACTGCAACCTAAATGCATGTCATAAGAGGAGACTGATGTAGACCTAGGGATACTACCTAGTAAATAAAAAGCAGCACAGAAATCGGATATGCTGGCCTACTTGTAGGCGCATAACTGGTGCAATGTAAATCACTCTTAGGCTCAGATCACATACAAATCACACAGAGTGGTTGACAAGTGTCGATATGGGCGTTCGAAGAAGAAATGTAGAGTGAGATTGAGTTCTTAGTCCTATCGACCACAGAAACCTATGGCACTGATTTCTTCTTTGTGTTCGTTCTTTACTAATTTAATCACTCTTTGTGATATGTTTATCTTTGCCAAGAACGTGTATACATTGCACATTGGTTTCATAGGCCCCTAAACACATAGACTTGTACATGTTTAGGACATGTGCATCCGATTTCAGCCAAACCTCCTTAGTAAGCCTCTTACGATATGTGTGGCAGGTAACAGTGGCTATATTCTTTAAATTTGGGCCCCGGTAACCACTTGGCGGGCACTTGATCTAATCTGATAAGCTTGAAATAAATTGCTAATCTTTCATTAGTAGTATCACATGGTTTATCTGTTTAGGCATTCTTAGAGTCATCAGTGTAAACTCAAGCATAGATATCATGTGGAGGCAATTAGGACAGAATTGGGTAAGAACTTTACTTCCATCAACACACTAGTGCTAGTTTCTTTATAGATATGTTTGTGTTTATACTCAAGCAGTAGTATGTCCGACCAGTAACGATGGAATATCCAGGGTATTAAATTCCCTTTGTACAAAGCGCATAATGAGGCTGCTCCAGGTGTCTCTTTTCGACCTGATGCCGAAAGGCAAACAGGATTAAAGAACAGATGTCTCTTGAGGACTGCACGAAAACCAAATAGTCAAAAAAAGCAGGTTTTCTGTGCAGATGACGCTCATCAGCCTGGGAGGGTAGGTTGTCTAAGGGTCGCCACCCTAAAAGAAAATAGCAACTTGCTGCCTTGTAGGTTGGCTGGGGACAGCAAAGGCTAGCGAGCGAGGAAGGCGCTGGTTGAAATCTGACCACTTCACAAGGATAAGCACTAGAGCTCCAAATGATGCTGACGATGTGCGTAAAATTGTGTTCTTGCAAAGGCTGTGTATATATACAATTAGGATGATAAACATGGCCGAAAAAGAGCGATCACGAAGAGAGAATATATAGACAATATTTCAAGCGAGCGAAAAGAAAGAAGGAAGGCTAGAACAAACATTATGCAAATCTATTGTCTGCTGAGACAAAAGCCCAATGATGATGATGGTGACCTAACTTTGTATTTTTTTGTACTCTAATCTAAGGCACACGCGTGTACACAAGAACCAGAATTTTCATTGAAGGCAGAACAATTGCATATGCTCTAGCTCGTAGTAGAAGGAGTCCAAGGCTAGAGCGTGCAGAAGGTAGTGAATTTATTCCAACAGCAATGTTGATACAATAATACACGATGTAAGTTGAAATTAACATTCACTGATTAGCTTCATTTTTTGATCACAGGGTAACTTGACGAATGTTGAACATTTCTCAACTATTTCTAGTAAAAGTGACAATGATGTCGTTGGTTATCATTTATAATTCACTTTCAAGTAGTTTCCGGTTAATATAACATAGTTCATAGTTCATAGTACGGTTCCAACTTCACTGCAGCGGTCACCCATAATTGCTCCGTTCCTGTGCCAATGAAAATCACATGAAATGCTAACAACTGAAATGTTTCCTGTGTGAACTAATTCAGAATAAAAACAGCGTCCTACAAAACATGATGTCGCATAAAATGCATATGGCATCGCTAATGAGCTAACACAAACTGTTCATCACTTGAATTGCAATTCTTGTCGAAGGAACATCAATCATGACAAAATCCAGCTTTCTGCACTCGCAATATAACTGCATCGCGATTGAGCTTGTTTGTCATAACGCTGTCGCCATTTTCTGAATCACACAACAAGCGCCGACGGTTGACGCAAAAAGCATTCCATGTAACAGTCATAGCTCACAGCGTTGCTCAAGCACTAACTCAGTAGCTCAGCGAGCGGAAAATATCCGATCAAACATATGGAAATGCGCTATGAAAGTCGTGTTTAGAATCAAGCAGTTCTGACTCTGAATGGTCCTCCGCATTCCGCCATTGCTGGCCATATTTTCAATATAGCAGTCAAATAGGAACAAAATGTAATTGAAAAGCAGTAAAATAGTACATCATCCAAGAGGCGTGTTGTCCATGCTATCCGCCATTTTATGCATTTGAGTGATGGGTAATCACGCAGTCAGTTAAGTTTCAGCGTCATTATCAAATAGCTTGTCCTGAGCAGAACTTTGCCACCTTAACAGTCCTTCAGAATTTCTCTCTCTTATAGGAGATGTTCGCCTCTGCAGACCGTCATGCTCAAATGGTCAGTTACATCGCATCCATCTTCTCCGTGGTCTTCCTCTTCTACTTTTACCGGTATGTCTAATTCCATAATGGTCTCAACCTTGTTTCTCTTTCTTCTTTCATTTCCCTTTGTCTCTGCTTTTTGCTGTTACTCCACGAGTTTAACATGATCAGTTTCGACTAGTACATGCTTGGTATTCTGAGTATTGTGGACTTTAGACCTTACCACCTGTACCTTTTCCGATCCAGAACCACTTGAACTGGCTCTTGGCTCGAGTATCATGGACATCGTAACCCTTCGGCTCGGTGCCACGAACACCGTAAATCTGGGAACCTGTAGCTTTTCTGCCAGTCCGCGGAGTTGAGCCGTGCCACAGGACTAGTCACCCGTAGTCCAGCGCGCTACAAACACGCTGGGCGCAGCGGGCAACCACCTACTTAATAATCCCTTCTGGGCTCTGAGCAAAAACAGCCCATATCAGAGTTATATTAAAATACAATAATTTGCACTTGAGTGCTCTATAATTTGTATTTTCATCTCTTCTCCTTATTCCCGCTTATTATCATTGCAGAATACTAAACAAAATTTTTTGTGTAATATGTGGGTACAAGTGAAAACCTTTTTTTTTTA